>QPKB01000175.1:0-62194 GCA_003546025.1 Camphora micrantha
TTTTTTGAATTCACCAGCGAGAGCGAATGGTCCATTCCCCGTCTGAACAGGGGCTCAAACAATTTCTGCGAGCCCTAAGTCAGAAAGGAAAAGAAAACCAAAATTTCTCAAATTTGGATCCAAAAGAGAGAAGATTTTTTTTTTTTAAAATCTGACAAGTTTGAAATCAGATTTTTTTTTCGAACCCATCAAAGAGAGCAAACGGTCCCTTTCCCAATCTGAAAACGTGCTCAAACATTTCTGCGGGCACTGAGTCCAAAAGGGAGGAGATCGAGATTTCTCAGATCTGAATTCAAAGAACAAGAGAAGATATTTTTTTTTTCGAGAAGGAGAAAGATTGGAAATAGACTTAAAGAAAGAAATTTCCAAAGCAAAAAAAAAAAATCCCATCTCATGTTTTTTTTTTATGCAAGATTCAACATCGGCCACCAACTAGAAAGGTGCCAAAGAATCTAAGTTCATGTTCTCAAATGAACGTGTCCCACCGGGTGTGCCAGCTTGATGGACCCGATTTCTTCCCTCTCTCCTGCTGCCTCCGCCCCGGGTCTTTCGGGGTACGGCGGAGGGGAGGAGAAGAAAAGATAAAGGGTAACAACATCTTTCCTTTTTTTTGTACGGGTATGCCAATTTCACTTTTCTACTTGGAATTTTAGGAATGGTGATCCGAAGATCCACCTTCACAAGTAGAAAGGGGAAATGAAACTTTTTCTAGTTTCTATTGCACATATATTTTAAGAAAAGAGACAAAAGGTTTTTTTTGAATGCCGTGAAAGGCGATTTCATTTGTTGCCGTGAAAGGCGATTTTGCCGTAAAAGGCGATTTACAAGTCTTATCCATTATGAAAGACAAGAGTTGTAATTTTTGTCTCTAAAAGAAAAATAAAGTACAATAGAAATCAAGAAAAGGAATCTGACTTCTCATTCGATTGTGGGGACACGTTCAGATCGACGGTCGCGAGTCATGTATGGGCTCCTCCATCGTCCATGCAGATGAGAACATGATGCTTGGATTCTTGGCTTGGCTTTTTAACCTCAGATTTTTAAAGGACAAAGACCAAGAGAAGGTCTTATATCCGATAAAAAGCTAAGTAAACAGGCTGAAAAGCCACGTTTTAGCCATGTTGGTAGAAGAAGGGAGGCCCTTGGGGGGGTGGCCCCCCAAGGGTGCTTCAATCACCTTTTGGTGGTCTTTGCAGCAGAGTTGCAGGGCCTCTGGATTTTTTTGTCTTCGTCGGGGGGAGAGCGAGAGCTAGCTCCGGGCCCTTTCCCTTTGGAATGCCCTCCTATTTATAGGCCTTTGGTAGCCATTTAGGAGGGTTTATGAGCATTGAATGCATTAATGCTCATAATGGGAGGAGTTACAAGTTTTTAAATTACTTGTTTTGTAACTCCTTTTTCCTTGAATTTGATTGGCCGATGGAGAATAATGAGCCTTTAATTGCCTTCAATCCCCATCATGGGAGGAGTTTCATGGCTTTAATGCCATAAATCCTCTGACTTGTAACTCCCATTTGCTTGCTTTTGATTGGGCCGTCCAAAATAATGAGTTAATGACCGCATTAACTTGTCATAAAACGGGTCATTTAACCTTATTAATTGGTCGCCAAGTCGCTTGAAGAGTCGCGGGCCGCGCCGCGTCTTTTGGAATTCTTCTTGTGATGACCGCCGGTGGATCCACATGTTGTTTGATGTCAGATGGCGATGCAATTTCAGACATTGATTAATGTCAACGTGCCGGCAACATCTGTCCTGTCGATTTCACGATCGGGCGGGCAGAAAGTGTGTTTTCTTTGTCGGTCGGTTGGCGATTTCGAGGCATCTAATGATCATCCAATGATTTCGGCGGCGAATCCGTGATGTTGACGAAGATTGACGGATTTCATGCACGAAAAATCAGATTTTGGAAAAATCACAGGGGCCAATCAACTCGAAACGCGAAAAGGACCCGAAAAAGGGTCTTCCGGCGAATTTTTGGGTCGCCGGAATTTCCATGGTCGCCGGCGACCATGGGCCTTGGGCCCATTTTTTGGCCGCCTTTCGGTCGCCGTTTCTTCGCCGTTTTTCGATCTTTTTTCATTCTTTTTTCTTCTGTATTTTTCCTGACACATTTCCCTCATTTATTGGCCTCATTCTCTTGAAGAAAACCCGATGAGAAGCCACGCAAATCGGAGCACAAAGTTTCCTATTTTTCTGGAAAGCCGAAGACTTTGTTGTGCGGTTTTGCCGATTTTTTGTCAAGCATTGAAACTAGGCCAAACGATGTCGGAATGACCTGAAATTTGACGTGGAGCTTCTTGAGCAGTAGATAGGACCAACCGTAGGCTTTGGTTTGAGTTTTGAAGCCTTGTGGGGTCCCGCAAACGCTTGCCTTAATTTCGTCATGAGAGAAATGCCGAGCTTTGACTTGTGGTCAACCGATGTCCGATTGACCTGAAATTTGACAGGGAGCCTTCTGAGTGGTAAGTAAGACCAACCATGGGCTTTGGTTTGAGTTTTGAAGCCTTTTGGGGTCCCGCAAATGCTTGCCTTGATTTCACCTCGAGGAAAATGCCGAGCTTTGAAACTAGGCCAAACGATGTCCGTTTGACCTAAAACTTGACAGGGGACTTATTGGAGTCATTTTGAGATGATCCATTAGCTCCAATTTGGATGCCATAATTCCGGGGTGCTCCGCTGCCGGTAGGCCTGTTTTTGCTTCCTGAGAGTTGATGATGGGTCAAACGTCGTCCGTTTGATTTGAAATTTGGCAGGGGGCCTTTTGGAGGTATTTTGAGACCATCCGCAGGCTCTGATCGAAGTTTTGAAGTCTTCTACACTGTCGCTGCCGGGAGCTCCTGTCTGGCTGTCGGAGGAGTGAAGTTAGGCCAAATGATGTCGAAATGGCCCGAAACTTCATGTGTACCCTTCTTTTGGCTGCTTTAAAGGATCTTGCAGTTTTTTGTTTGATTCTGACAAGATCTGGTGCTTGAAGTGGCGCCTTCCTATTTATGGCAGGATGTGGCTCCATGTAGCTTTTGGTGTTGAAGGGACATAGTGACATTTTTGGTGTCAACAAGCTAATAGTCACAAATTAAACAACCATTTACAATAGCCATTCAAATATCCATCCATACAATAGTCGAAAACGATATAACATTCATCCACATTTAATGGTCAAAACACAACATCCATCTATATAGATATTCAAGATTTATACTATCAGTCAAATAGATCCATCTAGTATGCATTCATCCACATCTAGTAAAATACAGTCTTCCATTTGGGCCACTCTGTCTCATCTCCTGTTATAAGATCTTCCATCTTGCCTTCTCCAGTTACCAAGTCAACGTTCCCTTGAATAATTTCATCTAGGATAATCTTATAGCAACCTGGATCATCAGGTGAGTCACCCTTCACTCGGCCATAAGCAACAACAGATGCAGGCCTCTTAGTCAGGTGCATCAATCTACACAAACTTGTTCCTGTGTGCGTGGCTGTTATGGGATGCTGTTGTGTTGAGAAATTATCTCTCATCTACAATTAGGAACAATTGATGTCACCATATATTTTATCAATCTCATACATTATTTCAAATATAGGCATGTATTATTATATAAAAATGCTTTATACCTGAGAGGAACTCCCTCGATCTGTAGGGGTTTGAACCTGTGACCTACCTTGAGAAAAAGAAGTAAAGAAATGTTCCATGTCCTCCTTGCGTTGCCTAGCTTCCTCGGCTAATCGCATTTCTAGCATTTCCTTCAACTTGTCTATTTGGGTCTGCATGGTTGCTCTCGATGCTTGCTCCTCTTGCAAGGCTATCCTATATGGATGCGTATGCTGCATGGAAGTCCTTGAAACACCCAAACCCAATCCCCTAACACGTCCTTGAGTATCAGGACCAAGAACCTATGTGGGATAAAAAAAAAAAAAAAAAAAAACTTTGAGTAGATCAACAAGATAACCTAGCTAGGAATGTCAATAACATACATAAGAAACATACAAGTCTTAACAAAAGTAAAAAAAGAAACAACAAGCTAACCTAGGAATTTCAATATCATATATAATACACATGTAAGTCTTAACAAAAGAAAAAAAAAAAAAAAAAAAAAAAACCCATAAGAGGCATGTACTGGTTGTCCAAAAAATTAATTGCACTTATGTGTTATAGTTAATGGATGATTGTATCATGCATGTGCTCATGTAACCATCTCATGCAACCTAGCCAGCCATTCAACCAAGTGTGACAAAAAACAACACAATTTGTCTCCAATTTTTCACAAGTTCAGCTGATGCTGAATTACAGTTGGACAAAACCATAGCAGCATAACACTTTGCAGCACAACTACTCAGATTTTATGAAATAACATGCACTCCTAAGCCACTCAGCAAAACGCCAAACAGCACAGCCAAAAAAAGGAGGAACTAGCAACTGAAATACAATAGCCCGCATGGAGAGAAAAGGCAACCTCTTCACAGCTCTATAGGGGAGCAGCAGCTGGAGCAATTAAGAAATGATCTCATACATATACTGGGGAAAGAAGACATTCATCTGGTTTGAAATCCATAAAATTTATGGAATCTTTCTCTATTGAAACTTCTGTTTTTCTTCGCTTTCAAGATCTGTTTTTCTTTGTGTGATTCTATTTAGATCGGCTCTTTCATGGTTTGGTTTTGGGGAACTTCAGATTTGATCTCGGATCCATGAGCTTCATTTTTTATTCCAGCATAGGAGTAAAACCGGTGCGTCTTCTATCCCTCATATATGCATTTTCTTTTGGGGTTTTATTTCAGTTTTGATTTAGCTTGGGGAAGGGTTTGGACAAATGGGTTTAGATTTTGTTTAATATTTTCTTTTACTACAATAGGAGAAATCTTTGCAGGTGGTTCCACTTTTTTTTCTCTCCAGAAATTGGTGGTTTTTCCCCCTTGTGTTGGTATTGGTGTTGGAAATAAGGTGTTCAAGAAATATGGTCAGTGGGTCATTTGGTATCGAGACAAAAATTTATGTAATTTACAGGTTAAAAATTTAGAAGCTGGGTGGCCTTAAAAATGTGAAGATGAGAAACAAATGTGAGTGATGATACCCAGTTACATCAAGGAACATAGACTTTACACATCAAGATGAAGTATTTGGATGTGTTCTCCACTTTTAATTATCAGGATATCATATGGTGCAATTGAGTACTTTCTTAGTTCACATCTATTTGGATATGCTTTTATTATTTGAATCAAGATCCTATTGTGGCCTTCTGATTTGTGTGGAGTGACAGTTTCCTTAAGTTTTTGTTTGAATCAAGATCCTGTTGTGGCCTTCTAAATTGTTAGTGAGAGGTTATTTGTTCCCTCTATTGAAATGGTTTATCTCTTGTTTTTCTGTTTTTAGTTATGTTGTTGGTATCATACATTTGTTTTATATTGTGTTTCTTGATTTCTATTTTTAGATGAATGAGTTAGGTTTTGGGTATCTCTTGTTTCTGCTAATGGCTAGTTAGAATGAGACAGAGGAGTTTTGAGGATTTTCTCATGGGTGCTTGGCAAAAATAGTGTATTTATTGGATTTGGCTACTTTTTATGCTTTTTTTGGTTTAGACTTTAGAGTTAGGGTATTTGTGTTTCTATGTTTTTTTCTAGTAAGTCTCATGGGAATATATTGTGATTTAGGTAACTTTTTCTATATTGTGATTTACATTTTCTAACAGTGAACTAATTATTTATGATTAGTACTACTTGTTCAGTCAAAATCTCTAACTGCACCAAATAGATCCATTGGCTTTCTTTGTCCCATTTTATCTTGTCTAAGTACTCAGTGAACTTGGTGTTTAAAGTGAAAACATAAATATGAATCATGAAGGGGATGGATGCTTAAAGTGAAAACTATGATGGATTCTTCAAGCACACAAATTAGCATCTTAATATTTTATAGTTGCAGTACATATTGTTCATAGTGAAAATAGAAACGTCACCTTTTTGTTTGATACAGCCATATATGAATTTACGTTGTAGTTATCTTTGTTGTGTGGAATTATTGTAATCATCTGGTTTCTTGAGTTACACAAGTTGGTTTAATTATGTTTTATTTTTATTTTTTTAAATGTTCTTTCGTAGTGGGGGACTTGTTCTAGTTGGGTTGTGTAACCATGCATTGGCTTTTGCCTAATGCATAGTACATAGATAATGTTGCATACTTTTCATATTTTATGTTTTTTGAAACCAGATATGAAATCAAGATCTGTATTTTTAAAAGTTACAATCAGTTGTTTTTAATGTTATTATCAAATCATTATTCATATTGATAACAAGAATATTTTAGTCTTTTCCCATAATAATTACACCCACACAACAGTCTTTCACTGTTGACTATTTATTAGAAGCCACTTGAAACATCCCAAGGATAAATAGAACTCTTAAGGAGCTGGTCTTACCCCATCTTCCACCCAAAAAGGGACACATCCACCCTCCTTAACTTTAAAACCAACCCTTTGCTAAATTCTTCCCCCTTCTGGCTAGGATCTTTCCCATAACTAGATACGATATTTAGGGAATTCTTTGGGACCCAATTCTTTTTATCAACCCCATGCTCTGAAGCCATAATTCTCCTCCATAAAGCATTTTTCTCTTTGAACCACAACACCAGTTTGCCAACAACCCCAAATCCAAACCCCCTACAAATTTTGCTTTTATCACTTTGCTCCACCTCACTATATGTAATTTCCTTCTGTCACTTTGCCTTCCTATAAAAATTCTCTTCTAATTCAATCCATTTTGTCAACCATTGCTGTTTGTATCTTATACTAGGACATATAATAATACTCTAGCAAATTAGACATTCTATTTAATCAGATCTATCTTATTCCCCTATGGACAAATATTGCTTTCACTAAATGGATTTAGTTTTTTTTTTCAAACCATTATATAAGTGTGTCCTAGATTTTAGAAATTGCAATCTTGTATCCCTACTCCCTGTTTCTATGTTTGTATCAGGCTATCATAGACTGGGATACTGTGAATGTGCTGAGAATCATAGGTCAAGATATTGTTAATGTGTTGATGCATTCTGGACCAACTAGTGAGACTAAAATTTGGTGGTGGAACACCTTATTGTTATTGTTTCACATAGGTGTTATTGTTTCTCAGTAGTTTCAGATTCAATACTTACTTTGAACAATCATTTGCCATTCAATGTCATAGAAACTACGTCGATTCAATGGGGTGAAGACAATGGGACTGGTTGCTGCATATATACATGTGCAACTGCGTCGTTCTCAAGATCGTTGTATGCACTGGAGGGGTCATCCAAAACTGTTTTCTTAATCTTGTCCTTCAAAATGAATTGACAATAAGAATGCATAGCAATTCCTTAAAAACTATAAAATAGATTCCATGATTATCCTATACTATATGACACCATAAAAATGAATAAGATAATATTCTCACTAATTGTTCGCACGTGGCAGACCCATCCTTCCTAGTATGGGTCTCAACAAAAACATTTGTCCGACTAATCTCTTTATCTGGAAACTTTTTTCTCTAAAAGTACAAGACGCAAACATTCTAAGTGCACATTAAATTCAATGGAAAAATGCAACCAAATATGAAGAAGAGCTCACCAATTCTTCTGCAACACGAGCTTGGCCCTTTCTGCCGGAGGTGTGCGGGCTTTTCATTTCTTTCCTAGCTCTCTTCCCACACTGCCTTTTAGCTTGATAATCGGGCATCGATTGGATGTCGACAAACCTATCCCAATCTTCCTTCTTAACGTATTGTGGAAGTTTTTGTTTCCTCTCCGTGTCCATCTGATATTTATCATATGTACCAGTACGAAGCTTGGACTTCCAATCTTTCCATGACATGTTTGCTTTTGTAAGAATAAACGGTTTATAGCATGCCAAAATATCATATTTATCCTGTGAAGGATATAATTTAGGTTTAAGACTTATTTATAAGTCTAAATTACAATGTGAATTAAATACATAAAATGAACAAACACTCACGGTGACATGTTTCCAGACTTCCTCCTTTAGGTTTCTTGGCACGGACTTCCAAGTGTCATAGGTAGGTGCCACAATAGATTTCACAGTCCGACCAATAAATGAGGACAGTCGCGGTGCGTTATCACTAATGGGTTGCCCATTTATCCCAAATGTCACACTTTCTCGATTTGAAGACATGTTAACTGCAAACACAAACCTTTAATATGAGAATTCACATCATTATAAAAATGTTGGCATGTGGATAATGAATATATAAGTACCTGTGAATCAACATGAAAAAATATCATAGAAAATTATAAATATGAAAAAATAGCAACATCACCCACATTATGGAAAAGATTTGAACAATTAAAAAAATGATACCATACATACATGGGTCGATAACATTGTTATTGACAAACTTCTTCATCACCAATGATATCATCTCGTAATGCTGATGCAAAGGCATTTTCATTCGTTCTTTCCAAAAAGACTAAGGGATCTTCAAAAGCATCCACATCTCCATTCAACCTTTTTGGAACTTCCAAGACAACATGCCATTCTTCTGTAGGCCTACTATGATCTTTACAATAAAAGACTTGAGTTGCTTGAGCAGCAAGAATAAATGGTTCATCATCTTCTTTTGTATTTCTTTGAATCCTCCCTAGATTAACATATATTAGATTCGTTTCTGGATCAACTTTACATCCATGTGCATCTTCTACACGCACCCAATCACAATTGAATACTACGTGTTTGAAGTCATGGTAATCCAACTCTAAGATTTGTTTGATGATGCCATAATAAGTGAGCTCTTCATTAACAAGATTTGTGTCCTTGGCGCTTGCCCTACAAGGTGTTATAGCTTTCACTGAAACCCCACTGTTTTGTGTTGTTCTGTTTAATTCTGCATCTACTGTATAGAAAACATATCCATTTACCGCATATGCATTATATGAAATGGCCTCAAACATTGGTCCATCAGCAAGCCTTTTAAGGGTACAATTCTCTTCTTTTTCTAATTGTTTTCTAAGCCAAGGAATATAATCCAGCCCCTTCTCCATTCGAATGTTGCCTCTCCGATTTTGATTGTTACATCTTATGGTTTGGAGGTACTCAACGTACTTCCTGTATTCATGAATGCACTGTGAATGGGCTATCTATTCAGAAATTTTAAACTATACATGCAAGTGAAATCTTACTTACTTTTCCCACTCTGCATTCCCAACAAATTGCTTTAATACCCATTTGCGTGCTTGCTCGTATTGCACATTATCAAGTTTGTAGACTTTTCCCCTTTTATCGATAGGGTATGAACAATCACCATGCTCATTCAACCATGTATGCTGTCCTTGTTTATGGCTTTTTTTTGTACCATCAGGCATGTAATTCATTGCATACAACATTGCTTCATTCATGAGGTAGCACTCCGTAATAGAGCCCTCTGGATATGTCTGATTCACCACGTATCCTTTGTATGTCTTCATCTTTCTGATAGAATATAAGAAATTAAAACTTGAATCTAAATTATAATTAATAGAAAAAAAAAGCATATTAAAACAAACGTCATATTTACCGCTCGAAAGGATACATCCATCGATATCTAACAGGTCCACAAGATTGCGCCTCCTCCACTAAGTGCACGACAAGGTGTGTCATAGAAACAAAAAATGAGGGAGGGAAGTACTTTTCAAACACACATATTGTTTCCACTATGCGTTCTTTCATCTTTGAAAGCTCTTCACGATTGATAACCTTTGAGCATAAAACATTAAAAAATATTGATAGTTGTCGTATGGCAGCACGCAATGGCTTTTGTGACTCAAATGCATACATCAATAGCACTGGCAGCAGTTGTTGCATGAGAATGTGATAATCATGTGACTTCAGGTTTTTAAGTTCTCTGTTCTCCAAACTAACTATGTTTCTCCAATTTGTGCCATACCCGATTGGCACCTTTAAATGATACAAGGTCTTGCATATCAAATCTTTCTCATGTCGGGATAGAGTGTAAGGAGCATCTGGACAAATTAATTTCCCATTATGTTCCACAGGCCATAGTTTTTTCTTAATTTGCATATCTTGACAATCTTTGCGGGCTTCAATACCATCCTTAGTTTTATCCTTGGTGTTCATCATTGTTGCGAGCAAGTTTTCTGCCACATTCTTTTCCACATGCATCACATCTAAGTTGTGGCGAATAGGCAGTTCCTGTGAAAAAATATTTTACGTTAGAAAATAATGGTCATGTAATAAATTAGTTTAATATTAAGAGGGATATTATAGCGTACCTTCCAATATGGCAGCTCAAAAAAAAATCGATCTCTTAGACCATGCGGTGGTCTCGTTGTCCTCTGCACACCTCTTCCTCTTCTTACCTGCTACTTTTCTAAAATTATTATAAATACCTTCCATTTTGTTTAATACTTCATAACCATTCAAACGCCTAGGAGCCTTCCCATGCTCTTCTCTCCCATTAAATTGTGACTTTTGTCTCCTAAAAGGATGGCTCAATGGTAGAAACTTTCTGTGACTCATATAGGCAAACTTCCTTCCATATTTTAGGTGCACTAACTCTGTCCCTTCACTACATACAGGACAACCATACTTCCCTGTAGTCCTACAACCCGACAAATGGCCATAAGCTGGAAAATCATGTATAGCCCATAACAAAATTACTTTCATTGAAAACCTACTCTTAGTGTAAGAGTCATATGTTAAGCTTCCAATGGACCACAATTCATTCAACTCAGCGACCAATGGCTGCAAGTAGACATCAATGTCATGTCCATGACCTTTCTTCCCAGGAATCAATAATGTTAACATAGTGAACTCCTTTCGCATGGTTAGGGATGGAGGAAGATTGTATGGAACAATCATAACAGGCCAGCAACTATAAGAGTTGTTATTATTCCCAAAAGGATTGAATCCGTCCGTTGCAAGTCCGAGGCGAACATTGCGTGCATCATCAGCAAAATTAGGCCATTTACGATTTACTTGTTTCCAACATGCAGAATCCACTGGGTGACGCATAACTGATTCGTTTGGAACTAAGCTCGCATTTGCATGCCATCTCATACTCTCTGCAATCCAGGGTATGTTGTACATTCTCTTTAACCTTGGTGTTAATGGAAAGTATCTTAACTTTTTCCATGGCTTTTTTGAATGTTTCGACTTCAAAGGGTCCTCTGGTTGCCACCTACTTACACCACACGTAGGACAAGAGTCCCTATTCTCATGCTCTATCCAATAAAGTATGCAATCATTACGGCATGCATGGATAATTTGGCACTCCATACGTAAAGAATCGACAATCTTCTTGGCATTATAGGTGCTATTTGGCAAAGTGTTCTCGCTAGGCAGAATGTTTTTGAACAATTGCAGCAATTCATTGAAACTATTATTCGACCACTGATGTCTAGCCTTCATGCTCAATAAATCAATTGTTACTGATACTTTGTATGTTCAATTTGACACAATGGATATAAAGGTTGTATCGCATCCTCCATCAAGTTCTTATATTGGATATTCTCTGGTGATTCATCCTCTACTTGAGGAGAGTTTTCATCATTAATTTCAACAAAGCATGCAGATGTACTACCTCCCGCTTGAGCTTGAACATTGTCCTTATCACAAACACGTCCAAATATGTCATTCACCATATCAACCATTCTTGGGAGTTCATCTTCACTATTATTATTGGCTTCTACACTAACATGATTTTGGGGATGAATTTCTCCATGGAAAGTCCATGTCGTGTATGTTTTGTCTATACCATCACATATTAAATGTGTACGAATATCTTTCAATGTCTTCTTCCCTCCTACAACATTACGACATTTGACACAAGGGCAAAAATACCAATCATCATCCCCTAGCCTTTGTTTGTTAGCTTTTATGAACTCAAAAAATGATTCCACCCCTTCTAAGTATTCAATAGAAAGCCTAGGTGCCGATATCCAATCCTTGCTTGGGGCCATGTTCTGAAAATCAAATCCATAGACTATGAGGCACATTACATGGTTTAAGATAAGTAAATGACTCACACCCCAGAAAGACTACAAGAGCCAGTCTTATTAAACACAACATACTGCATTATGCATTGAGATGACAACATGAGGCCCACTTTTGCATTGTACATGATATATGAATTAATAAGGAGCAAAATGATCTTACTATTCAGCGTATCATTTTGACTCATGGGGCCCACTTTTATGTCATATTACATAAAACGTGAGGAGACAAATCGTTTACATGGCTAAGGATATCATAAACAATGAAAGGCCAAAATCTAAGCATAACCATCTCTCCATCACCTTATAGACTAAGCAAATCAGATTAAAACTTTAAAAATAAAGAAATAAGTAGAAAACTTTAGTTCCTCATTTATTGAAAGTTCAAACCATTAATTCAACAATGGCCCTCAATCTTTGCAATCTGAATTACTTTGTAAATCCCATGTGTTATAAATGCACAAAAAGGTGAGTATATATTATGGGTGCAGATCAGAGTTCACTACAATGAAAAGACAAGAATACCATAAACTTAGATGTATAATTGAAGAGAAACTTCATGTTCAAGCAAAAGAGATGGCCATGTGACATAGCTACATGTAAATTTAATTTTAAATCCATGATAAATCCATGTAACATGTAACAAAAAGATCGAAAAGAATCATGCGATGTAACATGTAACAAAAAGAAAACACGAGCCATAGTCCTATCAAACACAACACATTATATCATGCATTAAGATGACCACATGAGGCACACTTTTGCATTATACATAAGATATGAATTAAGGAGATACATAAGATATGAATTAAGGAGAAAAAATGATCAGGGCTTTCATCCATTATTCTAAAATTATGTACAGTAAATCAAGTGGAATTGATTTCACATAGGCACTTTCTAGACCCCACATCTGCGTTTTCCCCTATCTGACATGTGCATTGGTCCTTTCGTGGTATAACATCCCTTCCTATCAGACACTTCTGAAAGCTTTATCAACCAAAAAGAACCAAACTTGTGTACTAGATAAACTCTTTAGATTGAAGTAGGCAGGCTTACAACAAGAGAAAAGAACCAAATTGCTTACATTTGCTCATAAAATCCCTTGCTGTCTAGAATTTTTGTGAAGTACTGCTAACTATACTTGAGAAGAATGGATATGAAAAGTTGCTTTTGATAAAGCTTTAGTAAAGTGTCAAATAATTGATTGGCTGAATAAACAAACCCAGCAGCAAGTTCTTCGGACACCACCTTTTCTCACATAATAAATTGGAAACCTAATCTGATAATAACACTAGCATAATATAACCTAAATCTAATCTAATTTAATCTGAGATGAACTTCATCCTTACCATATCCAATTTTCTCTAAAATATCCTGTAATAAACTCATCTTACAATAAATAAAATAAATCATGTATCCTTGTTATGAAACTTTTATCTTCGAAAAGTCACACACCATAATACTAATTTGGAGTTCTATCTTTATTCATATTCATTGACAATCTAACAATACAACAAAGTATCTCTCCGCCCTCTTCCCTTTCGACCACCCTCTCTTCTCCACCCTCCTCTTTGTTTTCTAAAGAGGGGTTTTTGGTTTTCATCATTGGTTGGGCCATCATGATTATACAGTTGAGCCTCCCTTTCTCTACCACGCCCTCCCTTCCTCCTTTCCTCTTCTCCCTCCTCTGCTCTCTTTCTCTCCTCTCTGCTTCTTCCTCGGCTCTTCTCTCTCCCTCTCTCTTCCTCTCTCTCTCTCTCCCTCTCTCCCCCAAGCCTGCGCACCCACACCAACCTGCTGCCCACACTCCTCCTCCTCCTCCCCCCCTTTCCTTCCTCCTTTCCTCTGCTCCATCCTCTGCTCTCCATCCTCCCTTTCTCTCCCACGCCCTGCCCAGCCAACTGTGCAGGCGCCCATCACCTCCTCCTCACTTTCCACTCTCCCTGCACACACCTTCCCTACACAACCCACACGCTCCATCACCTGCACACACGCCATCTTCTCCATCTCCTTCTTTCTCCCTCATTCTTTTTCTTTATTTTTTTGTTCTTTTCTTCTCTATCCTTCCTCACCTTTCTTCTTCCTTGTCACTACTTCACATCCCTGCCTGCACATTGTCACCACCCCATCATCACTGCACTCTCCCTGCACACCTGTGCACCCACCTATACACCAGCACCTCCCTCATCCTTCCCTTCTTCTCTCTCTCTTTTCTTCTCTCATTGCACCCTCACCTGCACCTACACCCACCTGCTACACCCTGCACTACACCCAGCCAACCAAACACCAGCACCTCCTCATCCTTCCCTTCTTCTCTCACTGCTCCCTCACCTGAGCCTACACCCACCTACTACTCATTGCACCCTCAATGAAGAAGAGGAAGAACTCACTTGTAACACCACTTAAGAGTGGCAAGGTCCCTGCTTTCCCATGTCTTCTTCCTTTCTTAATCTCCTAGCAAAATCAAAAGATAAGAAATATAAAAAATTCTCTACAACACCTTTTAATCCACACCTTCTAAATTATGGGCCACACCATGGATGAGTAACTACTCCTCATTCATTGGTACTTTTGATTTTTACTGTTCAAGTTTGATCCCCAACTGGGTTCGTCTATGTCTTTTGTAGATTGATTGGACTCATTTATCTCAATCCAAAAGATTATATTTAACATTGGATTGAACAGTGCTGCCTGTGCAGGTGGATTGATTAACTACCCATCTAAACATTACCATCTACATCTTGGCATGACCCATTTGCTGAGGAGAATTCATCCAACCGTTCAAATTAACCTTAATGGCCCCCACACCAGAGATCTCTCCTATATTCAACTCCATTTTGTGATTTGTCCAGGTACATGGGATCATTGCTCTAATAAAAATAAAGAAATATGTACCTTTTCTTTTCTTAAAAAAGAAAGAGAAATTGAAAAAAGATGAATAAAAGAAAAAGAAAAAGCTTTCCTTTTAGTGTGTTCTTCACAAAAAAGCAGTAGACATCGATAATCAATGTCCTCTTCAGTCTTCAAAGGGGAAGCAAATATCAATTTCATTAATCCACCCACACAATATAGTAATGTACCACCCCAATCCTGACCGTCCAACCAGGGACCCCACTGTAAAAAAAAATTAAAAAATGGGGTCATGATCTTTCTATTCATGGCCAGACCTATGATCTTATGGAGTCAACCATTGAGAGAAAAATACTTAAGAACTCTTTTTGAAAAGAAGTTTTTTAATTTCAACATTATGGACTGAAAGGTAATTTCAAGCATGTGGCATTTGGTCATGACTGTTCTTCCTTGCCACCCCTTTATTGCTGATTTCATACATCACGGGTAGAGAGAAATGGAATTTGAGTTTTGCAAAGCCACACACGAGAATAGTATTTGAGTCTAAGTTATATATGTAGATAAGGAGGAACTCACTTTCCAATGTAATTACCTATCTCTTTTTATTTTATTTTTTTATGCTTTTTTGCCCCGGGCTAAGCACGGGGCGTTGTTGCTAGTAGAAATATAAAGCATACCTAATTTGAGAAGATGGAAGAGAAACTCTAGCAGTAACATTGTATTTATCTATGTTTATAGATGGGTGCATAGATGATGAGATTTAAACATTCATAGAACGGCTGAGTAAAGAGTCTCTAGACAGTTTTATGGTCATTGGCTCTCTTACAACCATTAGTTGTTATGCATAATTAAGCTTCTCTATGGATGAGAAGCATCATTTGTATTTAACCCTTTTCATTAATGTCGCTGTAGCTAAGTTGTCAGAACTACTGTTGGTTTATATAGCAGAATTTTCACCAGGTAATGTTATAAAAAAGTCCTCTTTGCAATTATAAAAACCTCTAAATCAAACAAATTAAATTCCATACCCTGTCAAAAGAAAAAAAAAGAAAAGAAAAGAAAAGAAAAAGAATAGGTAACGCACCAACAGTATCCAATCCAAAATAATTGGTTTTATGAAATACATCTTCATCCTTCTAAGAGATAACCATTTTAGATACCTTCTATTTTTGTATGTATCTAAATTTCTTCCCATCATTTAAGATCAAAAGCAGATAAGCCCATGAAAAAGCTTGCCTGTAATGAACAACTCTATAAAAAAACCTACATGTATAGAAAAAAGAAAAAAGAAAAAAAAACATATTTTAAAGAGATTTCCTCTTAAGGATGATCAAGAGATCAATAAATGGCCTCCCTACATAGAAGTCCTGATCGTCTGAGACTTTAACCTCGTCTGGACTGATTTAAAATTGGAGGATACGTCATATAGGTTGACCCCATTGTTGTTCACAATAGGACAAGCCCACTGTTGAGTTTCACCCCTTTTAACTACTTGCGGATATGACTTCTATGAAAGCTCTAAATCAACAAGAGCAATGTCCTGATATTGACCGATATGTGGAAATTGGCAAAACCACCCATAGCTTCCTCTATGGCAACATCTACTCCATATACTAAACACTCATCATTGTCAAGATTTTGATGTGACAAATAATTTGATTCAACCTTACTTGACCATATAGTATGGTCATCACTCCTCCTAGATACAAGCAATTATATCGTAAGATTGACCACACTAACTGTTCAACTAAGCCTTAACTGTTCAACTAAGCCCTAACCAAATCCATACATATACACATCAGTTTGTAAAGATCAAAACTGTTCAAAAATGCCCAACCTGTGTTTACCCATTTGGGTCCATGATTCACTGCAATAATCACCAAAGAAGAAAAAAAAGCGATTAAACCCCAAGAGGATACCCAAGTTATCAATTCCCATTTGGAACTTAAACTAAGGCATAAAATTAACAGCAAACAATAGAAAATCATTCTCAAATTTCAATTTCCATGGAAAACGCTTCCATAATCATATCCTAGAATCTTAATTTCAAGACAAATAATTAGATAGCCAAATACAAACAGTAAATTAGGATTATCAATTGCCACTTGAAACATAAAATGCATAACATATAACATCATCAAACGTGTTGAAAAGACACATTCACAAATGAGACCCAAAAAGTTGACGTGGCTTCTCCTAAGGCCAGAATTGAGTTTTTTCCCCAACCACTATCCATCTTTAAAGAGAAAGAATTGGTTATCATGAGATTGATTAAAAAAAAAAAAGCATAAATCAATATTCCTAAAGCTTCAATTGTTTCTTAGAAATCAGGCTAATGATGGATCCAATGACTATTTGACCCAAGGACAGTGACCCAAGGAAATTGATTTTAGTGATTTAGATTTTCTTGAGTGCCCCCACTAATAACCATCGGGAGTGGACTCTAAAGTGGGGCCCTAAGAGATGACCCAAAATCTCAATCCAGAGAGTGGGGTCCACAATTGTTCATTCAAGATGTAGAAGAAGCTCCAAGAGCTTTCCGGAACTAACTCTAGCTTCTGATAAAGCTTTAATTCTCTTATATAAGAAAAAACTAGTCTTCCCATCTCCCAGGTTCCCATCCAAATCCTCCATACAGAAGAAAGATCTCTCTCTAAAAAATCACAATTTGCTAGTGGGACCCAAAAGAGATAAACGGTCACTAATGCATATGCATGCGAGGAAAATGGGAATGCCCGTAACCTCTCCCTCAAAACTCAAAACCCCCAACAGGGCACAGACCACAGCCCACAACCACTTGAAAGTTGAAACAAAGGGATTGAGTTTTTATTACATGATTTCTCTTCCATCCCATTGCTTGTGAGTTTTGATATATTCCGACCTCCCCATCTTTCATCAGAGGAAGAAAGGTAATAAAGCTAACAAAACGCTGCAGATCATCAATATCAATAAAAAGAAGGCAATCCAAATGCCCCTCTAACAGAGAGAAAAAAAAACAAACCATGATTTGACCAAACTGTATGATCGACCAAACTGTGGAAATATCAAAAATCAATTGAATGCCCCTCTAAAATCACTGGATATGGCATAGAAATCCTCCAAATAAAAACACACAAAGACAACAAAAACAGAAAAAGGGAAGAGATTGCATGATCGACCAAACTGACAAAACCCAAAACTGTGGAAATATCATAAATCAATTGAATGCCCCTCTAAAATCACTGGATATGGCATAGAAATGCTCCAAAAAAAAAAAAACACCCAAAGACAACAAAAACAAAAAAAGGGAAGAAGAAGAAAGAGAAAGCACCTGTAAGAGTAGGAAGAATGCAGATTCTGTTTAGATTTCCTTTGAAGAGAAACTCTACATCACTCCGACTGGTCGACTGGTCGTAGATTGGGCTCATTGCTTTGGAGAAGACAGAGGATGGGCTCGTTGCTTTGGAGATAAGGAAGTTCAGAAAAATGAAAATCGAGAAGACAGGGGATGGGCTCGCTGTTGTGAAAATGGGCTCGTGCCGCTTGTTCGTTGCTTTGGAGATGCAGGAGAGATGAAGACGAAGGAGGAGATGTGAATACCCTGTGAGAGAAGAGAAGGGTTAGGGTCCAACCATTGTGACCTTGATGGAGGAGCCTTGATGGAGGAGAAATCATTGATTGGAAGAGAGGGGAGGTGAGGGGTTTCGGTTTTTGGACGGAGGAGAGGGTTTTTTTTTTTGGAGGGAGGGGAGGGATTTTTTTTGGAGGGAGACGATTGGTTTTGGCGGGGGTACAGTAGTGGGAGTTTTACCTTTTGTCAAGTAAAGATAAGCGGCTGCCCTGGACAGTCGTTCCCCTCATAAAAATGCGACTGCCAATGTGAGTCGAGTCCACAACGATTCATCTGTCGAGAATTTCTTCTTTTGACGTAGTGAACTTTAATACCAAAAGTAATGGAATAACTTTTATTCACCAAACTAGAAACTGAAATTAAATTCCGTCGTAAAGATGGTACATGTAATGTGTCTGACAAAACCAACTTATTATTCGAAAAACATGAAGTAATGACTCCCACTGAAACAGCCTCCGCCTTAGCGTCAGATCCTAGGTTGACAATGATTTCTCCGTCACTAAGCCTCCTGGTTTCCCTGAACCCCTGCAACGTATTACATATGTGATTAGTTGCCCCGGAGTCTACACACCAAGATTCTAAAGTACCAGTTGCAAAACCAACTTCAGAAATAAGTGACTCAATCATACCTAAGGTCTTCTTCTTAGACAGATATTCTGGACAATTCCTTTTCCAATGTCCTGTCTTACCACAATGGAAACACTTTCCTTTTGTCCCTGTACCCTTAGCCTTGGCCACGCCACCATTAGGACCATTCTCCACCTTAGGATCCTTCGGAACTGATTTCTTTTTGCCTTCCCACCCTTTGCCTTTCTGCTTGGACATGGCATCTAACTTTTATGTCACTAAGGCAGTAGACTTATTCTTCATAATCCCTTCAGTCACTACCAGTTGGCTAGACAACTCAGCCAGAGTCAGATTCATTTTATTCATATTGTAATTAACTTTGAAATTGTTGAATGACTCTGGCAGTGACTCAAGGATTATGTCGAACTGCGATTCTGCATCAATCGCAACCCCCAGTACATCTAACTCATTTAATGAGTCCATCATTTTCAACATGTGTTCTTGTACCGATGTACCATCAGCCATCTTGGTGCTAATGAGCACCCTCATAGCTGCATGCCTAGCAGGCCTGCCCTGTTCCGCAAACATCTCCTTTAAATTCGATATAATATTGTATGCAGTCTTATAGGATTGATGTTGGTGTTGCAAAACACTAGACATGGATGCCTGAATGTAACATCGGGCCATCTCATCGTCTTTGGCCCATTTGGTGTAAAGTTCCTTTTCTTCTTGAGATGCATCCGGGCCAGGCTCATCAAGGGGGGGTTTGGTAAGGACATATTTATATCCTGAAGTAGTCGAGACAATATCCAGGTTCCGTTTCCAGTCTACATAGTTGGATCCCACCAACTTATTCTGGTTGAGGATGGTCGCAAGTGGATTGAAAGTATTTGAATTCATACTTGAAATACTGTAGCACATAACCATACATTCAATTAATGAATTTAAATGACATTAGGTTTTAGTATTCTACCAAATTTATATGGGAATCCTCATAACCACCAAATTTAGAATACATCGAAATCCCAATCCTCGGGGTATGCCTCCTTGGGAAGTGCAAATACCACGTAGATTAGTGCAGATCAAAGTTGGTCATAATTATTATTATGACTAGCTATCCATGATCCCCATCATTCATTATTAGCTAGGTATCTCATACCAAATAATGTATGACTCCCGATTGGCTTCGGTTTCTAAAATACATGAGGCAAATCCTTGGGGATACTACATCATTATTTTAGTTAAGTGTGACCCACCAACTAGCATTGCATGACAACCGTTGCGGGTAGCTCCTCTTTGGGGAGTGGGCCCCCGCCCCGTCTCACCAACACTATCAATAAGATATCCATATCTAGTAACCAGATAAATACTAGCCCTCCGTGGGGAACGGCCATTCTCAAGATGGCGAGAGGCTAATACTTTCCTTACAATGGACCTATGGTGGAAAACCATGGGGATTTTCAAACATAAATGCCCCGCTCCCATTTAATATTTTAGAATTGAGGATTTCCTTATAGGTATACGGGCCCTTATATATAGACATCAAAGTATCTCATGATATGACCAATGATTGGTTCCAAGTCAAGTTATTTTAAGGAAAGTCCAGCTTCTTGAATTAGTGTTACCAATGGATCCATCTCATGGGCCCACCAACTCTAATTAGAACTCTTTCCAAAAATTAATATGATTTGAACAATTTTGGAAACTGCTATGTTTGGATCAGATTTGGAAACATTCTAAAACAAACAACCAGCCACAAATAGATAGTGCTAAAATTAAAAACTAGTCCTCTCCTCCACATGGCCCAAGCAGAATAGACTTCTTGGACTTCTAGACTTTCAAAAAATTTGGGATTCCCCAAACTCTTTGGGCATCACCAAAACTCTTTTGGTAATCTTCAAACTCTTTGATTAGGAGTCCAACTTCACTTTCCTTCTTCGTCTCGGACATCACCAGAATTTACAAATTAATTACATAAATTCCTATGCCTCAAGAATGAGACTTACATGGTAATCTAAACATGGAAATAAAAGGGCTATAGGGAAATTCACCATGCCTTGCCCTTTCACGGGAAACCAAGGAAACCATGATGCCCTTTACACTTAGCCACAAATAAACCAATAATCATATAAAAGAAAAGGTTGTGGGCCATATGGAGAGGACATTATCAACTGCAAGTTAGTATCTCATACAACTTACAAAATCATGTTGCCACTTCTATATAACATGCGCTTCGCAAATGGCATCCGGGGGTGTACCCCGCCGGGGTCCGGAATGTGAAACGGCCCCCTAAAAATTTGAAACCGGCAGGAGCACACCGCTCAAGCATAGAATAACTTGTGGGAAATAATGTTTTTCAAATAGGACTCCTAGTTAGAAAATTAGAAACGAAAAAGTAGGATTTTCCAACACTTAGGCTCGAAAACGCCCACCCGGGTGTCCGGAACAGGAAATGCCACCCGGAAAAATTGGAAACCGGCATGAGTACTTCGCTCGAGGGAAGAGTTGTTGGAAATAGGTGGGCCTCGTGGAAGGGATTTCAAAACTTTTGACCCACTTGACTCAGGGATCAAACACCCATAAGGCTATAAACCATAACCAGGATGCAATCCCTCATACTCATCTATCATGTACAGCAATAAAACAAGCAACACCATGCAACAAAATAATCTACAACAGATAGAGAAGCAGATTATACCTTTAGAGCCTGGTTGTGCTCTAATGGAGAAGAAGACTTGCTAGTTGAAGAAACTGCTTTCTTAGTAAGCAACTTAGGATCTCCAAGACGTCTTAGTCTTTCACGCTATGTCCCGAATTAGATCTCTTTTCTGAAGAAGACTGGTGGAAACTTGAAGAGAAAACCCTTCAAGAAAACTAAGGAACTAGAAGAGAACTAAAAGATCAAGAGAGATGTGCAACTCTTGCACATAAAGGGGCTGGGCGTGAATTCCAAGAGTATGGACGTCCCAGCCCCCTTGATTCTCCTTTTATAGCTTTAAGCAACCTTATTTCCTTCTCTTGTACTAATTGAAATAGAAGTTTTAATTCAACATAAAATAGTAACCTTACTTTTACCACTATTAGAAGTCTCACTTCAAATAGAAATAGTAACTTTCTAATTCCTTCATCTTAGAGTTCTAGTAGGATTAGTATCTTTCCAATAACTTGGACTAGCGTGGGGACCACTAGGGATTCCATAGAAAGCTGGCTCCAACTGGAACACCGCGACCCCACATCTCATGTACAATCCGGGCCGACAGTTAATTGCAAATAACACCACTATATAAATGCAATTGCACTCCAGTCTTAGGAATAAATTACAATGAAGACCCTAAACTTCCCGATTACCACAAGTAGGCCCCTCTATCAATATCCATGGATCAATTGGACTAAAACTGTCCCACCAATTTAAATCCATATCTTATTATCCTTAAGCCCCAATTAATCACAGTGATCATCAGTACCATCCAATTAACTTTTAATCGAGATGGGTGCGCACTTACTAATGACAAATTCATTAATTGGCACAAGGGGATAATATAGATAGATTCCATCTTGACCATTGGATGTTCCCACAGTCCTACTACAACCTACCCAAGACACCGAGGTGTTGACCTACAGTTGGCCTCACTCATTGGTGACTCAAAGCAAATGAATAGATAGAAACTTGAGTTCATCAATATCTCAGGATTGAGAGCCTATTGCTAGGGAATTATGAGAGCAAACCTTAAACTCGAGACAGTATTCCATAAGGTGCATCTCATGGTCCTTCAATACATCCAATGTACCAGCACCGTGATCCAGAATCTTACATTCTGATGATCGAGACAAATCACACTATCTTATAGTGATCAAAGCGCTGTAACCTTATCAGATGAGATGCCCAGTCTCATCACCGGTTGTGAAAATGTTTAAGTATAAGATTTATGACACATGTCTCCTGTGTGTGGATCTCATCCACACACATATATCACATCTAATATACTAATGGGACCCAGTTCATCTCATGAACCATTTATGTCATATGTATTGGTCATGTGCATTAAGTAGTACAACATCATTTATCTCATGAAAGGAAAGCATGATATTATTGATAAATAAAGAAATTAATCAATTTATTATATCATCTAATGGATTGAGTCCATACAATCTAACAAGAGTAACTTGTAGGAACTGACAGTTCGCAAATAGAACTCTCAATTAGAGAACTAGAAGCGAAAACATCAAAATTTCCAACACTTAGGCTCGAAAATGGCCCGTCGGGGGTCTGGAATGGGAAACGGCCCCCGAAAAAATCGAAAACCAGCAAGAGCACTCCGCTCGAGGATAGAGTAACTTGTGGGAAATGGCGTTTCGCAAATACGACTCCCAGTTAGAAAATTAGAAGCTAAAACATAGGATTTTCCAACACTTAGGCTTGAAAACGCCCACCCGAGTGTATGGAATGGGAAACGTCGCCAGAAAAATTGGAAACCAGCACGAGAACTTCGTTCGAGGGAAGAGTAACTTGTACGAACTGACAGTTCGCAAATAGGACTCCCAGTTAGAGAATTAGAAGCGAAAACATCGAATTTTCCAAGACTTAGGCTCGAAAACGGCCCGCCGGTGGTCCAGAACGGGAAACGGCCCTCGAAAAAATCGGAAACCGGCATGACCACTTCGCTCAAGGGTAGAGTAACTTATGGGAAATGACGGTTCGCAAATACGACTCCCGGTTAGAGATTTAGAAGCGAAAACATAAGATTTTCCAATACTTAGGCTTGAAAACGGCCCGCCGCTGGTCTAGAACGGGAAACGGCCCTCTGAAAAATCGAAAACTGGCACGAGCACTTTGCTCGAGGGTAGAGTAACTTGTGGGAACTGATGGTTCGAAATAGGACTCCCGACTTGAGAAAAAGAAGCGAAAACATCGGATTTTCCAACACTTACGCACCAAAACGGCCCACCGGGGGTCCAGAAAGGAAAACGACCCCTGGAAAAATTGAAAACCTATGCAAGCACTTCGCTCGAGGGTAGAGTAGTTTGTAGGAACTGATGGATTGCAAATAGGACTCCCGGTTAGACAATTGAAGCGAAAACATAGGATTCTCCAACACTTAAGCTCGAAAACGGCCCGCTGGGGGTCCGAAACAGCAAACGGCCCCCGAAAAAATTGGAAATAGGCATTAACACTTTGCTCGAGGGTAGAGTAACCTGTGAGAACTGTTGGTTCGCAATTAGGACTCACGGTTTGAGAATTAGAAGCGAAAACATAGGATTTTCCGACACTTAGACTCGAAAACGGCCCACCGGAGGTTCGAAATGGGAACTGGCCCCTGAAAAAGTTGGAAACCAGCACGAGCACCTCGCCCAAGGGAAGAGTGACTTGTAGGAATTGACGGTTTGCAAATAGGACTCCCAGCTAGAGAATTAGAAGCGAAAACATCGGATTTTCCAACACTTAGGCTCGAAAACGGCCCGTCGAGGGCCCAAAAAAGGAGCCGGCCACTGGAAATATTGGAAACCAGCACAGGCACCTCGCTTGAGGGTAGAGTGAGTTGTAGGAACTGTCGGTTCGCAAATAGGATTCCCGGTTAGAGATTTAGAAGCGAAAACATCGGATTTACCTATACTTTGGCTAAAAAACGGACTGTCGGGGTTCCAGCCCCCGAAAAAATCGTGAACCGGCATGAGCACCTCGCTCGAGGGTAAAGTGACTTATAAGAACAGACGGTTCGCAAATAGGACTCCTGGTTGGAGATTTAGAAGCGAAAACATCGGATTTTCCAATACTTAGGCTCAAAAATGGCCCGTCGGGGGTCCGAAACAGGAACTGGCCCCCGGAAAAATTGGAAACTGGCACGAGCCCCTCGCTCGAGGGTTTAGTAACATGTAGGAACTGACGGTTGCCAAATAGGACTCCCAGTTAGAGATTTAGAAGAGAAAACATCCGATTTTCCAACACTTAGGCTCGAAAATGGCCCGCCAGGTGTCCGGAATGGGAACTGGCCCCCGGAATAATTGGAAACCGGCATGGGCCCCTCGCTCGAGGGTAGAGTGACTTATAGGAACTCACGGTTTGGAAATAAGACTCCCTATTAGAGATTTAAAAGCGAAAACATATGATTTTTTCCAACACTTTGGCTCGAAAACAGCCCGTCGGGGGTCTAAAACTGGAATCGGCCACCGAAAACATTAGAAACCAGTATGAGCACCTCGCTCGAGGGTACAGTGACTTATAGGAACTGACGGTTATCAAATAGGACTCCCGGTTTGAGAATTAGAAACGAAGACATCAGATTTTCCAACACTTACGCTCCAAAACGTCCCCTGGAAAAATTGAAAACCGGCGCGAGTACTTCGCTCGAGGGTAGAGTAGCTTGTAGGAACTGACGGTTAGCAAATAAGACTCCCGGTTAGAGAATTAGAAGCGAAAACATAGGATTCTCCAACACTTAAGCTCGAAAACGGCCCGCCAGGGGTCCGGAAAGGGAAACGGCCCCCGGAAAAATTGGAAACCGGCACGAGCACTTCGTTCGAGGGTAGAGTAACTTTTGAGAACTATTGGTTCGCAAATAGGACTCTCAGTTTGAGAATTAGAAGTGAAACCATCGGATTTTCCAACACTTAAGCTTGAAAACAGACCGCCGGGAGTTCGGAATGGGAAACGGCCCCCGAAAAAATTGAAAATCGGCAAGAGCACTTCGTTCGAGGGTAGTGTAACTTGTGGCAACTCACAGTTCACAAATAGGACTCCCATTTAGAGATTTAGAAGCGAAAACATAGAATTTTCCAACACTTAGACTCGAAAACTGCCCGCAGGGAGTCCGAAATGGGAACTGGCCGCTAGAAAGTTGGTAACCGACACGAGCACCTGGCTCGAGAGTAGAGTGACTTATAGGAACTGAAGGTTCACAAATAGGACTCCTGGTTAGAGATTTAGAAGTGAAAACATCGGGGTTTCCAACACTTAGGCTCGAAAACGGCCCGTCGGGGGTCCGGAGTGGGAACCAGCCCCTTGAAAAATCAAAAATCGGCACGAGCACCTCGGTCGAGGGTATAATGACTTTTAGGAACTGACAATTCCCAAGTAGGACTTCCGGTTAAAGATTTAGAAGAGAAAACATTGGATTTTCTAACACTTTTCGCTCGAAAACGGCCCGCCGGGTGTCCGGAACCGGAACCGACCCCCGAAAAAATTGGAAACCGGCACAAGCACCACGCTCGAGGGTAGAGTGACTTGGAGGAACTGACAGTTTTCAAATAGGTCTTCCGGTTAGAGATTTAGAGGAGAAAACATCGGATTTTCCAACACTTATGCACTAAAACGGCCCGCCGGGTGTCCGGAATTGGCACGGGAACCTCGTTCGAGGGTAGAGTGACTTGTAGGAACTGACGGTTCGCAAAATAGGACTCCTGGTTAGTGATTTAGAAGCAAAAATATCGGATTTTCGAACACCTAATTTCGAAAACAGACCGCCGGGTATCCGAAACGAGAACCGGCCCCCGGAAAATTCAAAAACTGGTACAAGCACTTCGCTCGAGGGTGGAGTGAGTTGTAGGAACTGACGGTTCGCAAATTGGACTCCCAGTTAGAATTTAGAAGCAAAAACATCGGATTTCACAACACTTAGGTTCAAAAAGGGCCCGCCGGGGGTTCGGAACGGAAAATGGACCCTAGAAAAATCAGAAACCGGACTGAGCACTTCGCTCGAGGCTAGAGTGAGTACCTTGTAGGTGTTGGATGTAGGTGGGCCTCGTGGATAGTTTTTCAAAGCTTTTTGACCCACTTGACTTAGGGGATCAAGTACCCATAAGGCCATAAACCACATCCAGGATGCAATCCCTCAATCTCAACAATCATGTACAACAATAAACTCTATCTAGAAGAGGAACCGGCCGCCTGAAAAATTGGAGTCCGGCACGGGCACCTCGCTTGAGGGTAGAGTTACTTGTAGGAACTGACGGTTCGCAAATAGGATTCCCGGTTAGAGATTTAAAAGCAAAAACATCGGGTTTTCCAACACCTAGGTCTGAAAAATGGACTGCCGGGGGTCCGGAAAGGGAACCGGCCCCCGGAAAAATCGGAAACTGGCATGACCACTTCACTGAAGGGTAGAGTAACTAATGGGAAATGACAGTTCGCAAATACGACTCCCGGTTAGAGAATTTGAAGCGAAAACATCGGATTTTCGAACACTTAGGCTCGAAAATGGCCCACTGGGGGTCTAAAACGAGAAACGGCCGCTAGAAAAATCAGAAACCAGCACGAATACTTCGGTCGAGGGAAGTGTAACCTATAGGAACTGTTGGTTCGCAAAAAGGACTCCCGGTTAGAGAACTTGCAGCGAAAACATCGATTTTTCCAACACTTAGGCCTGAAAACGGCCCGCTGGGGGTCCGGAACGGGAAACGGCCCTCGGAAAAATCGGAAACCGGTAGGGGCACACCGTTGGAGGATAGAGTAACTTGTGGGAACTGACGGTTCGCAAATAGGACTCCCGGTTTGAGAATTAGAAGCGAAAACATCGGATTTTCCAACACTTACGCACCAAAACGGCCCATCGAGGGTCCGAAAAGGGAAACAGTCCCCAAAAAAATTGAAAATCGGCACAAGCACTTCGCTCGAGGTTAGTGTAACTTGTGGGAACTGACAGTTCACAAATAAGACTCCCAGTTAGAGATTTAGAAGCGAAAACATAGGATTTTCCAACACTTAGGCTCGAAAACGCCCGTCGGGGGTCCGGAACGGGATTGGCCCCCGGAAAAGTTGGAAACCGACACGAGCAACTCGCTCGAGGGTAGAGTGACCAGTAGGAATTGACGATTCACAAATAGGACTCCCGGTTAGAGAATTTGAAGCGAAAACATCGGATTTTCCAACACTTAAGCTCGAAAATGGCCCGTCGGGGGTCCAAAAAGGGAACCGACCAACAGAAAAATTGGAAATCGGCACGGGTGCCTCGCTTGAAGGTAAAGTTACTTGTAGGAACTGACGGTTTGCAAATAGGATTCCCAGTTAGAGATTTAGAAGCAAAAACATCGGCTTTTCCAACACCTAGGTCTGAAAAACGAACTGCTGGGGGTCCGGAACGGGAACCGTCCCCCCGAAAAATAGAAAACCGTCACGAACACCTCGCTCGAGGGGAGTGTGACCTGGAGGGACAGACGGCTCGCAAAAAGGACTCCCGGTTAGAGAATTTGCAGCGAAAAGCTCGAATCTTGCAACACTTAAGATCGAAAACGGCCCGAGCACTTCGCTCGAGGGAAGAGTAACTTGTAGGAACCGACGGTTCGCAAATAGGACTCCCAGTTAGAGAATTAGAAGTGAAAACATCGACTTTTCGAACACTTCGGCTATAAAACGGCCTACCGGTGGTCCGAAACGGGAACCGGCCCCCGAAAAAATCGAAAACCGGCAGGACTACATCGCTCAAAGGTAGAGTAACTTGTGGGAAATGACGGTTCACAAATACGACTCCCGGTTAGAGAATTAGAAGCGAAAACATCGGATTTTCCAACACCTAGGCTCGAAAATAGCCCTCTGCGGGTCCAAAACGGGAATCGGCCGCCGGAAAAATCAGAAATTGGAACGAACACTTTGCTCAAGGGAAGTGTATCCTATAGGAACAGACGGTTCACAAAAATGACTCCCGAGTAGAGAATTTGCTGTGAAAACATCGAATTTTCCAACATTTAGGCTCGAAAACAGCCCGCCGGGGGTCCGGAATGGGAAACGGCCCACGAAAAATTCAGAAACCGGCGGAGCACACCGCTCGAGCATAGAATAACTTGTGGGAAATGATGTTTCGAAAATAGGACTCCTAGTTAGAAAATTAGAAACGAAAAACGTAGGATTTTCCAACACTTAGGCTCGAAAACCCCCACCCGGGTGTCCAGAACGGGAAACGCCACCCGAAAAAATTGGAAACCGGGATGAGCACTTCGCTCGAGGGAAGAGTAACTTGTAGGAACTGACAGTTCGCAAATAGAACTCCCGGTTAGAGAGCTAGAAGCGAAAACATCAAATTTTCCAACACTTAGGCTCGAAAACGGCCCGCCCGGGGTCCAGAACGGGAAACGGCCCTTGGAAAAATCGGAAACCAGCAAGAGCACTCCGCTCGAGGATAAAGTAACTTGTGGGAAATGGCGTTTCGCAAATAGGACTCCCAGTTAGAAAATTAGAAGCGAAAACATAGGATTTTCCAACACTTAGGCTCGAAAACGCCCACCAGAAAAATTGGAAACTAGCACGAGCAGTTCGCTCGAGGGAAGCGTATCTTGTATGAACTGACAGTTCGTAAATAGGACTCCGGGTTAGAGATTTAGAAGTGAAAACATAGGATTTTTCAATAATTGGGCTCGAAAACGGACCGCCAGGGGTCCGGAACTGGAAACGGCCCCTGAAAAAATCGAAAACGTGCACGAGAACTTCGCTTGAGTGTAGAGTAACTTGTGGGAACTATTGGTTCACAAATAGGATGCCCGATTGGAGATTTAAAAGGAAAAACATTGGATTTTCCAACACTTAGGCTTGAAAACAGCCCGTCAGGGGTCCGAAACGGGAACCAGCGCCTGAAAAAAAGTGAAACTGGCACGAGCACCTCGCTCGAGGGTATAGTGACTTGTAGGAACAGACAGTTCTCAAATAGGACCCTCGATTAGAGACTTAGAAGAGAAAACATCGGATTTTCCAACACTTAGGCTTGAAAACGGCCCGCCGGGTGTCCGGAACAGGAACCGACCCCTGGAAAAATCGAAAACCGGCCCAAGCACCTCGGGCGAAAGTAGAGGGACTTGTAGGAACTGACGATTGTCAAATAGGACTCTTGGTTAGAGATTTAGAAGGGAGAACATCGGATTTTTCAACACTTAGGCTCGAAAACGGCCCCCCAGGTGTCCGGAACGGAAACTGGCCCCCGAAAAAATTGAAAACCGGCATAGGCACCTCGCTCGAGGGTAGAGTGACTTGTAGGAACTAACGGTTAGCAGATAGGACTGCCGGTTAGAGATTTAGAAGCGAAAACATATGATTTTACAACACTTTGGCTCGAAAACAGCCCACCTAGGGTCTGGAACGAGAAACGGCCCATCGAAAAATTGGAAACCGGCAGGAGTGCTCCACTCAAGAATAGAGTAACTTGTTGGAAAATGACGTTTCGTAAATAGGACTCCCAGTTAGAGATTTAGAAGCGAAAACATAGAATTTTCCAACACTTCGGCTCGAAAATGGCCCACCGCGGGTCCGGAACGGGAGACGGCCCCCTGGAAAAAATAGAAACCGGCACTAGCTTTTCGCTCAAGGCTAGAGTAACTTGTGGGAACTGATGGTTCGCAAATAGGACTATTGGTTAGTGATTTAGAAGCGAAAACATACGATTTTCCAACAATTAGGCTTGAAAACGGCCCGCCAAGGGTCCGGAACTAGAAACGGCCCCTGGAAAAATTGGAAATCGGCACGAGCACTTCCCTCAAGGGTGGAGTAACCTGTGAGAACCGACGGTTCGCAAATAGGACTCCCGGTTTGAGAAGTAGAAGCGAAAACATCAGATTTTTCATCACTTATGCTCGAAAACGGCCCACCGGGGGTCCGGAAAGGAAAACGGCCCCTGGAAAATCGAAAATTGGAGCGAACATTTCGCTCGAGCGTACAGTAGCTTGTAGGAACTGACGGTTCACAAAGAGGACTCCTGGTTAGAGAATTAGAAGCGAAAACATAGGATTCTCCAACACTTAATCTCAAAAATGGCCCGCCGGGCCAAACAGCCCTAGGAAAAATTGAAAACCGGCACGACCACTTCGCTCGAGGGTAGAGTAACTTGTTGGAAATGACGGTTCGCAAATAGGACTCTCGGTTAGGGAATTAGAAGCGAAAACATCTGATTTTCCAACACTTAGGCTCGAAAACGGCCCGCCACGGGTCCGGAACGAGAAACGACCCTCGAAAAAATTGAAAACTGGCACTGACACATCATTGGAGGGAAGAGTAACTTGTAGGAACTGACGGTTTGCAAATAGGACTCCCGGTTAGAGAATTCGCAGCGAAAACATCGAATTTTCCAACACTTAGGCTCGAAAACGGCCAGTCGAGGGTCCAAAATGGGAAACGGCCCTCAGAAAAATCGAAAACAGGATGGGGCACTCCCCTCGAGGATAGAGTAAGTTGTGGTAAATGACGTTTCACAAGTAGGACTCCCAGTTTGAAAATTAGAAATGAAAAACATAGGATTCTCCAACACTTAGGCTCGAAAACGACCCCCCCAGGTGTCCGAAATGGCAAGCGTCTCCCGGAAAAATCGGAAACAGGCACGAGCACTTCGCTCGAGGGACGAGCAACTTTTAGGAACTGACGGTTCGCAAATAGAACTCCCGGTTAGAGACTTAGAAGCGAAAACATTGGATTTTCCTATACTTAGGCTCGAAAATGGCCCGCCGGGGTTCCAAAATGGCAAGCGCCACCCGGATCAATCAAAAACTGGCACGAACACTTCGCTAGAGGGAAGAGTAGCTTTAGGAACTGAAGGTTCGCAAATAGGACTCTCAATTAGAGAATTTTAAGCGAATACATCGAATTTTCCAACATTTAGGCTCGAAAACGGCTCGTCGGGGGTCCGGAATTGGAAACGGCCCTCGGAAAAATAAAAAACCGGCAGAAGCACTCCACTTGAGGATTGAGTAACTTCTAGGAAATGACGTTTCACAAATAGGACTCCCAGTGAGAGAGTTAGAAGCGAAAACATAGGATTTTCAAACACTTAGGCTCGAAAACGGCCTGCTGCGTGCCCGGAACGGGAAACGGCCCCCGAAAAAAAACAAAAACTAGCACGAGCACTTCGCTCGAGGGTAGAGTAACTTGTGGGAACTGACGGTTCGCAAATAGGACTCCCGGTTTAAGAATTAGAAGCGAGAACATCGGATTTTCAAACACTAATGCTCCAAAACGGGCCCTGGGAAAATTTAAAACTGGCGCGAGCACTTCGCTCGAGCGAAGAGTAGCCTGTAGGAACTGACGGTTCACAAATAGGACTCCCGGTTAGAGAATTAGAAGCGAAAACATAGGATTCTCCAACACTTAAGCTCGAAAATGGCCCGCCGGGGGTCTGGAACGGGAAACGGCATTGGGAAAAATTGAAACCGGCACGACCACTTCGCTCGAGGGTAGAGTAACTTGTGGAAAATGACGGTTCGCAAATAGGACTGCCGGTTAGGGAATTAGAAGCGAAAACTTCTGATTTTCCAACACTTAGGCTCGAAAACGGCCCGCCACTGGTCTAGAACGGGAAACGACCCTCGAAAAAATTGAAAATCGGCACTGACACATCATTCGAGGGAAGAGTAACTTGTAGGAACTGACAGTTTGCAAATAGGAGTCCCGGTTAGAGAATTCGCAGCGAAAACATCGAATTTTCCAACACTTAGGCTCAAAAACGGCCCGTCGAGGGTCCGGAACGGGAAACGGCCCTCGGAAAAATCAAAAACAGGAAAGGGCACTCCGCTCGAGGATAGAGTAACTTGTGGTAAATGACGTTTCGCAAATAGGACTCCCAGTTAGAAAATTAGAAACGAAAAACATAGGATTCTCCAACACTTAGGCTCGAAAATGGCCCCCCCAGGTGTCCGAAACGGCAAACGTCCCCTGGAAAAATCGGAAACAGGCACGAGCACTTCGCTCGAGGGACGAGCAACTTTTAGGAACTGACGGTTCGCAAATAGAACTGCCGGTTAGAGAATTAGAAGCGAAAACATTGGATTTTCCTATACTTAGGCTCGAAAACGGCCCGCCAGGGTTCCAAAATGGGAAACGGCCCCCGGATAAATCAGAAACCGGCACGAACACTTCGCTAGAGGGAAGACTAGCTTTAGGAACTGAAGGTTCGCAAACAGGACTCCCAATTAGAGAATTTGAAGAGAATACATCGAATTTCCCAACACTTAGGCTCGAAAATGGCTCGTCGGGGGTCCAGAACGGGAAACGGCCCCCGGAAAAATAAAAAACCGGTAGAAACACTCCGTTCGAGGATTGAGTAACTTGTGGGAAATGACGTTTCGCAAATAGGACTCCCAGTTAGAGATTTAGAAGCGAAAACATAGGATTTTCCAACACTTAAGCTCGAAAACGGCCTGCCGCGTGTCCGGAACGGGAAACGGCCCCGGGAAAGAAACAAAAACCAGCACAAGCACTTCGCTCGAGGGTAGAGTAACTTGTTGGAACTGACGGTTCGCAAATAAGACTCCCGGTTTGAGAATTAGAAGCGAGAACATCCGATTTTCCAACACTAATGCTCCAAAACGGCCCTCGGGAAAATTTAAAACTGGCACGAGCACTTCGCTCGAGGGTAGAGTCACTTGTAGGAACAGATGGTTAGCAAATAGGACTCCCAGTTAGAGAATTAGAAGCGAAAGGATAGGATTCTTTAACACTTAAGCTCGAAAATGGCCCGTCGGGGGTTCGAAACAGGAAACGGCTGCCGAAAAAATCGAAAATCGGCATGAGCACCTCGCTCGAGGGTAGTGTAACTTGTGGGAACTGACGGTTCAGAAATAGGACTCCCGGTTAGAGATTTAGAAGCGAAAACATAGGATTTAACAACACTTAGGCTCAAAAACGGCCAGCCGGGGGTCCGGAACGGGAACTGGCCCCCGAAAAAGTTGAAAACCGACACGAGCACCTCGTTCGAGGGTAGGATGACTTGTTGGAACTGACGGCTCGCAAATAGGATTCCCGGTTAGAGAATTAGAAGCAAAAACATCGGATTTTCCAACACTTTAGCTCGAAAACGGCCCGCCGGGGGTCTAAAAAGGGAACCGGCCACCGAAAAATTTGGAAACTGGTACGAGCACCTCGCTCGAGGGTAGAGTGACTTATAGGAACTGACGGTTGGCAAATAGGACTCCCAGTTTGAGAATTAGAAGCGAAAACATCAGATTTTCCAACACTTATGCTCCAAAACGGCCCCTGGAAAAATTAAAAACCGGCGCGACTACATCGCTCGAGGGTAGAGTAGCTTGTAGGAACTGACAGTTAGCAAATAGGACTCGTGGTTAGAGAATTAGAAGTGAAAACATAGGATTCTCCAACACTTAAGCTCGAAAAAGGCCTGCCGACGGTCCTGAAAGGGAAACGGCCCCCGGAAAAATTGGAAATCGGCACGAGCACTTTGCTTGAGGGTAGATTAACTTGTGAGAACTGTTGGTTCGCAAATAGGACTCTCGGTTTAAGAATTAGAAGTGAAAACTTCGGATTTTCCAACACTTAAGCTTGAAAACGGACCGCCGGGGGTCCGGAACGGGAAACGGCCCTTGAAAAAATTGAAAATCAGCACAAGCACTTTGTTCGAAGGTAGTGTAACTTGTGGCAACTGACGGTTCACAAATAGGACTCCCGGCTAGAGATTTAGAAGCGAAAACATAGAATTTTCCAGCACTTAGGCTCGAAAACTGCCCGCAGGGGGTTCAGAATGGGAACTGGCCCCCAGAAAGTTGGAAACCGACACGAGCACCTCGCTCGAGGGTAGAGTGACTTATAGGAACTGAAGGTTCGCAAATAGGACTCCCGGTTAGAGATTTAGAGGAGAAAACATCAGATTTTCCAACACTTAGGCTCCAAAACGGCCCGCCGGGTGTCCGGAACGGGAACTGGCCCCTGGAAAAGTCAAAAAACCGGCATGGGCACCTCCCTCGAGGGTAGAGTGACTTGTAGGAATTGACGGTTCGCAAATAGGACTCCCGATTTGAGAATTAGAAGCGAAAACATCGGATTTTCCAACACTTAAGAACCAAAACGGCCCATCGGGGGTCCGGAGAGGAAAACGGCCCCTGGAAAAATTGAAGACCGGCGCGAGCACTTTGTTCGAGGGTAGAGTAGCTTGTTGGAACTGATGGTTTGCAAATACGACTCCCGATCAGAGAATTGAAGCGAAAACAAAGGATTATCCAACACTTAAGCTCTTAAACGGCCCACCGGGGGTCCGGAACGGGAAACGGCCACTGGAAAATTGGGAAACCGGCATGAGCGCTTCGGTCGAGGGTAGAGCAACTTGTGAGAACTGTTGGTGCGCAAATATGACTTTCGGTTTGAAAATTAGATACGAAAACATCGGATTTTCCATCACTTAGTCTCGAAAATGGACCGCCGGGGGTCCGGAAAGGGAAACGGTCCCCGAAAAAATCAAAAATCGGTACGAGCACTTCGCTTGAGGTTAGTCTAACTAGTGGGAACTGACAGTTCACAAATAGGACTCCCGGTTAGAGATTTAGAAGCGAAAACATAGGATTTTCCAACACTTAGTGTCAGACCCCGACCCAGGTTTAGTATAATTTATTATTATTTTAATTTTGATTAGTCACTAAGCGGGATTAGAGGACGATTAGCTTGAGTTTTTAGTTGGATTAGAATTTTGAATAGCTTTGGGGAATTTGGAGAGCGTAGTGTTCGGTTTGAACGGGCTCGGGGTGACCTGTAAGACGCGTGTTAGTGTGGGAATTCGAGTTATTGGATTTATTTGATTTTTGAAAAATATGGATTTCGACATTTTTGGATTTGATATTTTGATCCCAGCAACTTTCCTATTTGTTCCGTTTGCATTCGAACCTCAAAAATCGCGTTTTTCAAGAAAAATGGCAAAACAGTCTTTTCACACTCAAATCTGTGCATAAATTTCGAAATTTGAAAACCATAAGGAAAATATACTTTTTAAAAACTAGATTTTTCGACGATCATTTTTCCCTTCTTCGTCAACTTCATTTGGAACCCAGAAATGATAGACCCAGCTATGTGAAGTTTTCAGGGCCATTGGGGCCCACAACCCGTTTAAACATTTCAAAACCCACGTTTTATCTTTTTTTCCTCACTTCATTCCTGCATTTTCCTGCAACTCACTTAAGAGAGTTTCTCTCTTTTCTCTCATCTCCCCTCCTTTGTGTCTTGCAAATGAACCCAAATTGGTAAACAAATTTCGTCAATCTCTTCTCCTCACCTCTAGCTTGCTATTGATACAAATTTTAAGGGATTTTGGCTGAGTTCATCATCTTCTCCAAGCTCTTCTTCTTGTTAGAGTTCCTCAAAAGGTTAGCAATGGCTTCCTTCTTGAAATTTTGGATTTTCTAGACCCTTTAGGATTGTTTCATCATACATGCAAGAGCCTTCATGAAAAGCTTCCTTGATTTCCAAAATTTTGTGGATTTTTAGTGTGTTTTCTTTGGATTCTTTTGTGTAGATTGGAGTTGCTGAGTTTGAGAGATCTTAGAGTGGTTTGTGACCCAATTTGTTCCAGGTAAGTGAATAAATTAGATTGGAATGCATGCAAATGAAGTGAACTTTTTCCTTATGTTTGGTGGATTTAATTTCTTAGATTTGGGAAGGATTTTAACTTCAATGAATTGGTTCAGATTATGTTTTAGAAATGGTTTAAGGTGACTTACTATAAGTTGCATTTGATTGTAGAGATTTCAAATTCTGTTTTGGCCAGGATGGAAATTCAATTGGAAATCTTTAGTTCTTGTTCTTGAATTTTTGCTACTATGTTTTCTTTCTATTTGATATGTGATGAATGATTGAAGGGAGTTTGATGGAGTTAGTAAGATTCTATATGCTGCTGGGAGTAGTAAGGATCCAAGGGATGAAAAGAAGGAAAAATCTGCACCAAAAGAGGAGAGAGACAGTCAGCTGGGCTAGACAGAGGCCCAGCCCGCTCGAGCGCGCCTGGGCCCGCTCGAGCGGGCCTGGCTTCTGTCACAGCCCGCTCGAGCGAACTGGGCCCGCTCGAGCTGGGCCTGGGTCAATTCCTGCATGGATTTTTGGGCTGTTTAGGCTAGTTTTGAGCCTGGTTCGAGTATGAAAATTCCCTAATGACTTATTAAGCAACGGGAATTATGAATTTGAGCCCGAGTCATTTTTATTTGATTCAAACCATAAAGAAAGTTTAGAAATTAAACTTACCCGGGAATTTCTTTAATCTTAATATGCACTTTATGCCATCAATTGTCGGTGACCTTCAGAGACACCAACTTCTTCACTCATAAACCGACATAAAGACAATAAGTGTGTATTGAGACTGCCTCGGTAAGCCATTAAACATCATCAATCATCCAAATCATCCCATTCCAAGTTAGAGAAATTTTATGTTTTCTCATAAATCAATTTGAAACAAAGTTGATTAATTTGTCATGTTTGAAAAACAATGAAAAGCTACTCATCTGATTTGTTCTGAATTTGTCTGTTTATTTTGATAAAGAGTAGTCCTTTTCTCAGGTTTGAATTGTGTTTAATGGTTTGAATTGAATGGTTCGCCACGTTCGAAAAGGGTCTATTATTTTGAAAACAAAATCTCAAGGCAAGATGGGGCCAGAGCTTTGTAGTGCGAGCCCATGAGCCAAGGAGAACAAGTGTGTATGTATTTGTTCAGGAGTAGTTGTTTTATCGATTTTAGAAATAAATTATTATGATTTGACTTGTATCGGTTCAGGTTTTGAAAGTTAAAGGCACCATTAAGCTTAGGTTACCTTGTTGGGCTGATCACCCGACTTGGGATCTTTAAATTATTTGCCAACTGCAGTTTGGACTCTATCTGCTCCGGCCATGGCAACGGTTCTGTTTCCGGTCCCACGAGTAGTGGCAACGGTTCTGTTCCGGTCCCACAAGTAGTGGCAACGGTTTCTGTCTGTTTGTTCCGGCCATTTTTATGGCAACGGTTTCTGTCTGTGTGCTCTTATTACTTCGGTAATAGGAGAATTTAGCTAAATGTGGTTTGCCAATATTTTGAATATTTGTCAGTTAGTTTGAGATATTTAAATTCGTTTATTTGCACTGAAATAATTCATTTGATTTATTCCTTATATATGATTTGTTTTTACCAGCATTCTTATGATTTTAAACATGATGTTCATAACTTGTATATAATATCTGCTTTATTCACTTGCTAGACCGTCGTGTCTGATACTTCGCTTGTTTGGTGTCAGATGTTGGACCCGCAGCCTTTGAGGCGGAGTACACGCAGGAGGCCGTAGGGCCTCAGGTGGAGCCCGAGTGGCAACCAAATGATGTCATGTAGACGTCACGTTTGGTTTGGAGCATCGATAACAATCTTTTGGGGAAGTGACAGTTATTTTTGGGAATTTTGTTTATAGCCTTTGTTGGCTTTGTCAGGGTTGTATAATGTAAACTACTTTTGTCCTCACAACTGTAATTAACCTTGGTTATGCTATGTATATATTTCTCTTTTGATATCGAACTTGTATATTTATCTTGTGTTATATGGAGTTTTATTTCGCTACATGCTTCCGCATAACATTATTTTGATGTGAAATCAATTCTTTGGTTGTGATGGATCGTCTGAGATCCTCACTGCGGAATCCTGTGGGGAAATAATTAGCGCGTGAGGGGGAAATTTTCTAGTCCGTCGCGCCGCGTCCCCCGGATTGAGGACTTGATTATCAGGGCCTCAGTTCGGGGGCGTGACACTTAGGCTCGAAAACGGCCCACCGGGGGTCCGGAACGGGATTGGCCCCCGGAAAAGTTGGAAACCGACACGAGCAGCTCGCCCGAGGGTAGAGTGACCAGTAGGAACTGACGATTCACAAATAGGACTCCCGGTTAGAGAATTAGAAGCGAAAACATCAGATTTTCCAACACTTAGGCTCAAAAACGGCCCGTCGGGGGTCCAGAAAGGGAACCAGCCAACAGAAAAATTTGAAATCAGCACGGGTACCTCGCTTGAAGGTAAAGTTACTTGTAGGAACTGATGATTCGCAAATAGGATTCCCAGTTAGAGATTTAGAAGCGAAAACATCGGCTTTTCCAACACCTAGGTCTGAAAAACGGACTGCCGGGGGTCCGGAACGGGAACCGTCCCCCGGAAAAATCGAAAACTAGTATGAACACCTCGCTCGAGGGGAGTGTGACCTGGAGGGACAGACAGCTCGCAAAAAGGACTCCCGATTAGAGAATTTGCAACAAAAAGCTCGAATCTTGCTACACTTAAGATCGAAAACGGCCCGCCAGGGGTCCGGAACAGGAAACGGCCCCCGGAAAAATCGAAAACCGATAGGAGCACACCGCTCAAGGATAGAGTAACTTGTGGGAAATGACCTTTCACAAATAGGATTCCCAGTTAGAAAATTAGAGGCGAAAACATGAGATTTTCCAACACTTAGGCTCGAAAACGCCCACCCGGGTGTCCGGAACGGGAAACGTCGCCCGGAAAAATCAGAAACCGGCACGAGCACTTCGTTCGAGGGGAAGAGTAACTTGTAGGAACCGACGGTTCGCACATAGGACTCCCGGTTAGAGAATTAGAAGTGAAAATATCGAATTTTCGAACACTTCGGCTCCAAAACGCCCTACCGGTGATCTGGAATGAGAACCGGCCCCCGAAAAAATCGGAAACCAGCAGAACCACTTCGCTCAAAGGTAGAGTAACTTGTGGGAAATGACGGTTCGCAAATACAACTCCCGGTTAGAGAATTAGAAGTGAAAATATCGGATTTTCCAACACCTAGGCTCGAAAACGGCCCTCTGCGGGTCCAAAACGGGAAACGGCCGTCGGAAAAATCAGAAACCGGAACGAACACTTCGCTTGAGGGAAGTGTATCCTATAGGAACAGACGGTTCGCAAAAATGACTCTCGGGTAGAGAATTTGCTGTGGAAACATCGAATTTTCCAACATTTAGGCTCGAAAACAGCCCGCCAGGGGTTCGGAATGGGAAACGGCCCACGGAAAATTCGGAAACTGGCGGAGCACACCGCTTGAGCATAGAATAACTTGTGGGAAATGATGTTTTGAAAGTAGGACTCCTAGTTAAAAAATTAGAAACGAAAAACGTAGGATTTTCCAACACTTACGCTCTAAATCGCCCACCCGGGTGTCCGGAACGGGAAACTCCACCCAAAAAAATCGAAAACCGGCATGAGCACTTCGCTCGAGGGAAGAGTAACTTGTAGGAACTGAGGGTTCGCAAATAGAACTCCCGGTTAGAGAACTAGAAGCGAAAACATCAAAATTTCCGACGCTTAGGCTCGAAAACGGCCCGCCGAGGGTCCGGAATGGGAAACGGCCCCCGAAAAAATCGGAAACCGGCAAGAACACTCCGCTCGAGGAACGGGAAACGGCCCTCTCGAAAAAACAGAAATCGGCACGAACTTTTCACTCAAGGGTAGAGTAACTTGTGGGAACTCACGGTTCGCAAATAGGACTATTGGTTAGTGATTTAGAAGCGAAAACATACGATTTTCCAACAATTAGGCTTGAAAACTGCCCGCCAAGGGTCCGGAACTGGAAACGGCCCCTGGAAAAATTGGAAATCAGCACGAGCACTTCCCTCGAGGGTGGAGTAACCTGTGAGAACTGACGGTTCGCAAATAGGACTCCCGGTTTGAGAAATAGAAGCGAAATCATCGGATTTTCCATCACTTATGCTCGAAAACGGCCCACCGGGGATCCAGAAAGGAAAACGGCCCCTAGAAAAATCAAAAATTGGAGCGAACACATCGCTCAAGCGTAGAGTAGCTTGTAGGAACTTACGGTTCACAAATAGGACTCCCGGTTAGAGAATTAGAAGCGAAAACATAGGATTCTCCAACACTTAAGCTCGAAAATGGCCCGCTGGGGGTCTGGAACGGGAAACGGCCCTAGGAAAAATTGAAAACCGGAACGAACACTTTGCTCGAGGGTAGAATAACTTGTGGGAAATGACGGTTCGCAAATAGGACACCCGGTTAGAGAATTAGAAGCGAAAACATCTGATTTTCCAACACTTAGGCTCGAAAACAGCCCGCCACAGGTCCGGAATGGGAAACGACTGAAAGTCCGGGATCCTAACCCTAGAGCGGGGGGGGGGGGGTGAATAGGGTGATCTACACTTAATGACTAATCAAGGCCAATTTTAATTTCTTAACAAGTAACTAGTCACATAAGATGATTTACCAAACAAGATGCGGAAGCTAACAAGAGAAATCACAACAAGCATACAATCTCACACAAAGATTTATAGTGGTTCGGCCTCAATGCCTACATCCACTACCGGTTTGTGTTCCAATACCCCACCGGATTTCCACTATTTATGCTTTTCAAAAGGCTAAGCAATAACCTTTACAATGATGTTTTTCTAGGTTAAACAACAACCTATCAATGTGCTTTTCTAGGCTAAGCAATAACCTTTACAAGATGCTTTTCAAAGGCTAAGCAATAACCTCTACAAGATGCTTTTCAAAGGCTAAGCAATAACCTCTACAAAATAAAGATTTCTTCTCAAAGAAGTGTCTATACAAACACTCAAAGAGATACAATTTAAGCTCAATACAATTACCTCTTAAATAGGCTGATATGAAAGTTTAAATCAAGATACAAACATACACATACAACTAGCAAAGGTGTGTGATCAAAGTGTATGAATGTTTTCTTCAATCATTTTACAAAAGGAAGCTCACAAACGAATGCTTGATGCATTTGAAAATCTAGGCACTGAAAAAGATGATTGAAGTTATAAACTAATCACATAAGGAATTCAAAACAACTTGGAAAGACATGCTACACAAGTTGTATGAAGTTTTAAAGATTAAAAACAAATGTGATTGTGATAAGGATGTTTGCAAAACAAACTAGTATTCCAAGGTGATATTGTGTTTGCAAAACATCTCAACTAAAGCTAGAAATCATGCAAATATGAGATTACAAAGAATTAAACATGCATGATTTTAAATGGAATGAAAATCAAAGTTAACTTAAAAGATATACCTCTTTAAATCTCAAACATTTGATTTCCAATAAGCCTCTAGCTTCCCTAGCTTATTCCTCTTCTTTAGGCTTCAAAAAGGTTCAAAGATTGCATCCCAACAGCCCTAAGAAAGAAGGGAATAGAAAGGACTTTTATACAAAAAGACAGCCCAACGGCTAGTTGGCCCGGTCGACCCCATGCCCATGCGGTCGACCGGGTCCAACGGTCATATTGGCCCAACGGCTCTTTACGCGGTCGACCGGCCCCTCTGAGCGGTCGACCGGGTACACAGGATTCTGAGACAAATTTTCAGAATTTTCAGAATCTGTTTTTAGTGTACGCGGTCGACCTGGTGCTTGGTGCGGTCGACCGGGTACACTGGCCAGAGCTGAGTTCAAAACTGAATTTTTGAGAAAGTGTTCTATTAAAAGATGAACTCTTAGCCAATAAGTTTTATGCATACTAAAATGATTCTAAAAATGGAATATGTATGCAAAACATGAACCTCGATTTCAAACTTGATTTTTCAAAATCATGCACGAAGAACTTAGGTTTTCGAAAATACATTTTAAGTTCTAAAAACATGCAGGATGAAGTCTTTGAAAATCAAAAGCATTTTCAAGTCTAAGGTCCAGATTTCAAGGTCCAAACTAAGATGAATGTGTGTGTGATCAGATGACTGATAGAGAAAGTGCTTCCATCAAATTAGCAACACAAAAATCCTAACAATCTCCCCCTTTGCAATTTGATGGCAACTAAGTCGATCACAGCACTTCTAGGACTTCAGATCTTGAAGTCTCTGGAATGCAGCTTAACCTCGGTTTTTCCCCCTTCGTTAGAGCTTTCTCCTTGCTCTAAGCTTTTCTGTTAAGCGCTCTGAAGTCCTTCAGTATACTTTAAAAGTATTCTCCCTTTATGATCCTTGGACAGATCTCCCCCTTAGTTAGATCTGATCTTCTTTAACTCCCCCTTTGTTGGATCTTCTCTCCCCCTTTGTTAGATCTTCTCTCCCCCTTTGTCATCGAATTGCAAAGGAACCTGTATACATGAGAAAAGAAATACCTTTCAGTAGCACTTGTTACCAAATGAAATAGAAAATGAAATGCAGAACAGGTTATCATGTATATTGGTTGTTTATGCTGTGTTTGAATGAAGTTAAGATAAAAGATAATTATATAGATTCAAAGCATCATAACCGTTCACCATATCAGGAATATAACAAGAAGAGAAGAATAAATGAAACTGAAGATTCATTGATTTAAATTTGAAGATTAGTACAATTTCATTTACAAATTACTTAACCAATACAAAAAATCAAAATATCATGGTCAGTAATCAAAAAGTCAGAGAGTTGATAAACAAAAATACATCAAGATGAAATAAAATCTATTACAACTCCCCATACGAAAAGAAAAACCCTCCTAAGAGCTAAGGAGAATCTGCAGGAGGAGGCATCACATCATCATGCCGCCTGCAGCTACTGGAGATGTTCGAGAGGTATCTCAAAGTCTTCTTCATCATACCGGATACCTCTTGACGAAACTCCTAAAACTATGCTCGTATGGAAGACACCACTTGCTCAACAGATGTCATACGGTCTTCCAAGCTGCGCTGCTGAGGAGGCTGAGGGGGCTGAGGAGGCTGATGTGGCTCCTGAGGAGGAGGCTGATGGGGCTCTTGTGGAGGAGGCTGATCAGCTCCTGGATCTGCAACTGCAACCTCTGCAACCTCTACCTCTGCATCACCTTCTGCTATAGGGTTTACTCGCTGTGGAGGAGGAAGCTTCATCAAGAGAATGTTGGTTTTGTTGAAGACTGTGGTAGTCTCCGGTCTCTCGGAAGCAGGAGGAATCACTCCAAAAGAACTAGCGAGTTGGGTCATCAGGAACCCAAATGGAGCTGCACAGGGCTGGGAGCCTGTGATAACTCTAATAATATGATGCATGATGACAGAAGGGAGGCACATAGGGACACCTGAGATAACTTTGAAAAGGATATTTGCCATGTACGGTGTTACCTCAGTCCTGTTTCCTTTCCTCGGGTAAATGGAGTGAGTGAAAATGCTGTGAATAATGCGAAGAGGAGGAATCATAGAGGAGGCTTGGAGAAAATTTCTGGCTGACCAAACCTCAGGGTGACCACAGAGAGCAGTAGTGACTGATTCTCTCTCATCAAGGGGCAGAATGTCAGAAATGAACCTTGGTCCAGCAGACCTAGGAATGCCCATGATGGAGGAAATAGTGTCTATGGTGACCACTTCTTCACCATGCATGAATCTGATAGTAAAGGAATTTGCAGAAGTGGCACAAATAGATTCATACAGACCATGGACAGAGGATGCAAATGTGTTGCCACTCCAGGTCAGAATGCTACCCCAGCCTATTGCTTCGAGGATAGCAGGGACATTATAATCTATGAGATCTTCAACTATGCACAACTTCTCAACAATGATCCCTTTGCTCCTAAAGGATTTAACAACAGAGGATGGAGAATGAATGGGATTGAAACGAATCACAGAAGGAGGAGGAGCTTCGGGAGAAGAAGATGGAGATCTACGAGAAGAGGAGGCTTGTCCTGTTTTGGACTTTTTACTAGGCCTCCTAAATGTCTGCTTGGTGCTAGCCATTAACAGTCAAAGAGATACCAGGAGAGTGGATGCTCACACAAGTTTGATAGCCAAGACAGTTGCCTAAAAAGATTTGAAAATTTTGGTTCAGGCAATTTGTCAAACAGTTGGAGTGCAGGCTAAGAAGCTAAGTGTTTTACAATTTGCAATAGCCCAAAGGAGTGCACAACAGGCTACAGAAGTTCCACTAAAGAGATGGAAGACACAGCTACAGCCAGAAGCTACAGAAAATGTAAAATAGAATGGGTTCTGAACCTACAGAAAACAGTGCACAGAGCTTTGACAGCTGCAGCACCTTGGATGACCAGACAGGGTGAGATTAAGAAAACTTCTAGACGGTTTATACAAGACCTGGTGCAATGTGTAACAGCTGAGCGAGAAGGAGAAAACGAGAATGAAGGATCAGGAAGAGAGGGAACCAGCAGAGAGAGAAACAATGACAGGAACCAGCAGAAAAACGACGACAGGGAGAGAGAGAGAGAACCAGAGTGAGAGAGCCAGCAGACGAGGGAGAAGAAGCTAGAGGAGGAAAACCAGGAAGAAGAAGAGGAGGAAAAACCCAGAGGAGAAGCAGGAGAGATGGGGAGAAGGGAAAACAAGTCCAGGGGGTCGACTGGCTGAAGGGGGGGAAGACTGGGAAAGATTTGAAAGGAACAGAACTGAAACTATACAACTTTTTAAGTTACTGGGCCCGTGTGGCCGGTCGACCGGCCAAGCCACGCGGTCGACCGGGCCAACATGGCTAACCTGACAGCAGAACAGAGACAGAGAGAAGAAAAGTCCTGAAAATTTCAAGGACCAACTACACTGAATCTACCCCTAGCCCAGCTATCCTACAAGCATAAAACGAAGTAGAAAAGAGATTTTATCAATTCTACAAAATTTCCTTTTGAAATACAAAAGACTTGTAAGACTAAGAAGAGATTTTTCAAAAACATTTAATTTGATAAAAATTGGTTTAACTGAGAATTTAATCAACTTTAAACATATTTGAAAAACAAATCAATTGATTGGAAAGATGTTACTTTAATAAAACTTTTTCAAATCAAATTGATCAAAATCATGCATTTTATCATAAAATACATTTTAAATTCAAAATGCATTATCAACAAGTAAACCTAAAATAACTATAACTTGAAACCAAAAGAAGATACTAAGAGAAGAACATAGAACTAGACTTAAGACCACCAACACATTTGACTATGAGAAAAGGATGGTCCTATCTAATTAAGAGATCTTAGTATTTGTCTAAAGGTCTAACCTTAGGTACCCATCTAAGGTCTTGGACTTTTAGGTCTATGTTAGAAATCCTACCAACTAGAGGAGATGGAGATTTAATTCTTTTAGACTTGTCATCATATCTTTTAGGTTTGACCTCTTTAAATTTAGATTGATGATTTCTCTTAGGAAGTTGGTGTTTCATTTTCTTTTTACTCTTCTCACTTCTTTTATCTTTTCCTCCCTCTTTTTGTCTTTTGAACTTTAATTTTAATTTTTCAACCTTTTTCAAAAGATCTTTCATTTCCAAAGATAGAGGAGGTAAAATGAGAAGTTTCTTTTTGATAGATTTATTTTGACTATTTATGTTTTGTTTAGTCTTTCTTAAATCTATCTTAGGAGACTCTTGATGAAATGGTTTAACTTGTTTGAACTTTCTAGAGTCTTCCTTTGATTTTAATGTCTTACCCTTCATAGATTTAGTTTTAACTTTCTTAGTTTCAAAAATGGGTTGAGACATATGACTTTTTCTTAATTTGCACTCAAATTTGAAATGCCCTTCATTCCCACAATAGTGACATTTTGTTTTGGGCAAGTGAGAATGAGTGCTAGAGAATGAGGACTCACCTTTCACAAAAGTGTTGGTGAATTTAGGGTCATGTGAAATATTCCTATTGTAACCAAGACCCGTCCTATCTCTTTGAGATTTACCCAATCTAAATAATTTTTCAAATTTCTCTTCACCTTGGGTAAATTTGCACTCATACTTTTATTTATAGCTTTCAAGTTGAGTGACTTGCTTTTTAAGGGTTGAATTTTCATTTTTAACCATTATGAGTTCATTTTCAAATCCCTTATGTTTGTTTAGTTCTTCATGTGCAAGTTTTAATTCAAGTTTAAGTTTATTAACATTAGATCCAAGTTCCAAGATTTGCAAATTACTTTGATCATTAGACAAGTTTAATTTGGATTTTAAATAGGTAATGTTTTCATCTTGTCTTTTTAAAGTATCTCTTAGATTTAAGTTATCTCTATTATGCTCATCATAATTTGACTTCATATTATTTAGTTCATCTTGAGCATTAGATAAATCTTTCTTAGAGATACTCAACTTGGATTCTAAATTGTTAAAGTCTTTGTTTTGCATTTTTAATTGATCTCTTAGTTCTAAGTTTTCCTTATTTAGTTCATCACATCCTATCTTTAATTCATTTAGTTCATCTTGAACATTAGATAGGTTATGTAAAGAGATCATGAACTTAGATTCTACACAATTAATTATTTCTTCTTTCTCTCTAAGTTCATCTTTTGAAGAGACTAATTCCTCGTTTAGTCTTTTAGATTCTTCTTCTAATCTTTTATTTTTCTTATCAAGCTTTAAGGACAAGGTATATAATTCATCATAAGCTTGGTGAATATCATCTTCATTTTCATCATTTTCTTCTTCTTTTAAGTCAAATTGAGATTCATTAATTTGAAGGATTGAATCTCCAATAGATGGAAGAATGAGGGATCTAGAAGAATCTACACAAGAATCTATACAATCTAAAGTAGTGGAATCCATTCTAATGGTTTTCATGAAAACACAATACTAGGGTTTTGACTCAAGGTTTTTACACCTAATCAAGAGTTCTAAAAACACTTGATCCTAAAATAGAGCACAAGGCTCTGATACCAATTGAAAGTCCGGGATCCTGACCCTAGAAGGGGGGGTGAATAGGGTGATCTACACTTAATGACTAATCAAGGCCAATTTTAATTTCTTAACAAGTAACTAGTCACATAAGATGATTTACCAAACAAGATGCGGAAGCTAACAAGAGAAATCACCAACAAGCATACAATCTCACACAAAGATTTATAGTGGTTCGGCCTCAATGCCTACATCCACTACCGGTTTGTGTTCCAATACCCCACCGGATTTCCACTATTTATGCTTTTCAAAAGGCTAAGCAATAACCTTTACAATGATGTTTTTCTAGGTTAAACAACAACCTATCAATGTGCTTTTCTAGGCTAAGCAATAACCTTTACAAGATGCTTTTCAAAGGCTAAGCAATAACCTCTACAAGATGCTTTTCAAAGGCTAAGCAATAACCTCTACAAAATAAAGATTTCTTCTCAAAGAAGTGTCTATACAAACACTCAAAGAGATACAATTTAAGCTCAATACAATTACCTCTTAAATAGGCTGATATGAAAGTTTAAATCAAGATACAAACATACACATACAACTAGCAAAGGTGTGTGATCAAAGTGTATGAATGTTTTCTTCAATCATTTTACAAAAGGAAGCTCACAAACGAATGCTTGATGCATTTGAAAATCTAGGCACTGAAAAAGATGATTGAAGTTATAAACTAATCACATAAGGAATTCAAAACAACTTGGAAAGACATGCTACACAAGTTGTATGAAGTTTTAAAGATTAAAAACAAATGTGATTGTGATAAGGATGTTTGCAAAACAAACTAGTATTCCAAGGTGATATTGTGTTTGCAAAACATCTCAACTAAAGCTAGAAATCATGCAAATATGAGATTACAAAGAATTAAACATGCATGATTTTAAATGGAATGAAAATCAAAGTTAACTTAAAAGATATACCTCTTTAAATCTCAAACATTTGATTTCCAATAAGCCTCTAGCTACCCTAGCTTATTCCTCTTCTTTAGGCTTCAAAAAGGTTCAAAGATTGCATCCCAACAGCCCTAAGAAAGAAGGGAATAGAAAGGACTTTTATACAAAAAGACAGCCCAACGGCTAGTTGGTCCGGTCGACCCCATGCCCATGCGGTCGACCGGGTCCAACGGTCATATTGGCCCAACGGCTCTTTACGCGGTCGACCGGCCCCTCTGCGCGGTCGACCGGGTACACAGGATTCTGAGACAAATTTCCAGAATTTTCAGAATATGTTTTTAGTGTACGCGGTCGACCTGGTGCTTGGTGCGGTCGACCGGGTACACTGGCCAGAGCTGAGTTCAAAACTGAATTTTTGAGAAAGTGTTCTATTAAAAGATGAACTCTTAGCCAATAAGTTTTATGCATACTAAAATGATTCTAAAAATGGAATATGTATGCAAAACATGAACCTCGATTTCAAACTTGATTTTTCAAAATCATGCACGAAGAACTTAGGTTTTCGAAAATACATTTTAAGTTCTAAAAACATGCAGGATGAAGTCTTTGAAAATCAAAAGCATTTTCAAGTCTAAGGTCCAGATTTCAAGGTCCAAACTAAGATGAATGTGTGTGTGATCAGATGACTGATAGAGAAAGTGCTTCCATCAAATTAGCAACACAAAAATCCTAACAACGACCCTCGAAAAAATTGAAAACTGGCAGTGACACATCATTCGAGGGAAGAGTAACTTGTAGGAACTGACGGTTTGCAAATAAGACTCGCGGTTAGAGAATTCGCAACGAAAACATCGAATTTTCCAACACTTAGGCTCGAAAACGGCCCGTCGAGGGTCCGGAACGGGAAACAACCCTCGGAAAAATCGAAAATAGGAAGGGGCACTCCGCTCAAGGATAGAGTAACTTGTGGTAAATGACGTTTCGCAAATAGGACTCCCAGTTAGAAAATTAGAAACGAAAAACATAGAATTCTCCAACACTTAGGCTCGAAAACGGCCCCCCCGGGTGTCCGAAACGGCAAACGTCCCCTGGAAAAAATGGAAACAGGCACGAGCACTTCGCTCGAGGGATGAGCAACTTTTAGGAACTGAAGGTTCGCAAATAGAACTCCCGGTTAGAGAATTAGAAGCGAAAACATTGGATTTTCCTATACTTAGGCTCGAAAACGGCCCGCCGGGGTTCCAAAATGGGAAACGGCCCTCGGATAAATCAGAAACCGGCACGAACACTTCGCTAGAGGGAAGAGTAGTTTTAGGAACTGAAGGTTTGCAAACAAGACTCCCAATTAGAGAATTTGAAGCGAATACATCGAATTTTCCAACACTTAGGCTCGAAAACGGCACGCCGGAGGTCCAGAACGGGAAACGGCCCCCGGAAAAATAAACAACCGGCAGAAACACTCCGCTTGAGGATTGAATAACTTGTGGGAAATGACGTTTCGCAAATAGGACTCCCAGTTAGAGATTTAGAAGCGAAAACATAGGATTTAACAACACTTAGGCTAAAGAACGGCCAGCTGCGGGTTCGGAACGAGAACTAGCCCCCGAAAAAGTTGAAAACCAACACGAGCACCTCGCTCGAGGGTAGGGTGACTTGTAGGAACTGACGGCTCGCATAGGGGACTTCCAATTAGAGAATTAGATGCAAAAACATCAGATTTTCCAACACTTTAGGTCGAAAACGGCCCGCCGGGGGTGTAAAAAGAGAACCGGCCACCAAAAAATTTGGAAACTGGTACGAGCACCTCGTTCGAGGGTAGAGTGTCTTATAGGAACTGACAGTTGGCAAATAGGACTCCCGGTTTGAGAATTAGAAGTGAAAACATCAGATTTTCCAACGTTTATGCTCCAAAACGACCCCGGGAAAAATTAAAAACCGGCGCGACTGTTAGATTGTATGGACTCAATTTATCAGATGATGTAATAAATTGATTAACTTCTTTATTTATCAATAATATCATGCTTTCCTTTCATGAGATGAATGGTGTTTTACTACTTAATACACATGACCAATACATATGACATAAATGGTTCATGAGATGAACCGGGTCCCATTAGTATATTAGATGTGATATATATGTATGGATGTGATCCACACACGGGAGACATTTGTCACAAATCTTATACTTAAACATCTTCACAACCGGTGATGAGACTGGGCATCTCATCTGATAAGGTTGCAGCGCTTTGATCACTAAGAGATAGTGTGATTTGTCTCGATCATCAGAATGTAAGATTCTGGATCACGGTGCTAGTACATTGGATGTATTGAAGGACCATGAGAAGCACCTTATGGAATACTGTCTCGAGTTTAAGGTTTGCTCTCATAATTCCCTACCAATAGGCTCTCAATCCTGAGACATTGATGAACTCAAGTTTCTATCTATTCATTTGCTTTGAGTCACCAATGAGTGAGGCCAACTGTAGGTCAACACCTCGGTGTCTTGGGTACGTGGTAGTAGGACTGTGGGAACATCCGATGGTCAAGATGGAATCTATCTATATTATCCCCTTGTGCCAATTAATGAATTTATCATTAGTAAGTGCGCACTCATCTCGATTAAGAGTTAATTGGATGGTACTGATGATCACTGTGATTAATTGGGGCTCAAGGATAATAAGATGTGGATTTAAATTGGTGGGACAGTTTTAGTCCAGTTAATCCATGGATACTGATAGAGGGGCTTAATTGTGGTAATCGGGAAGTTTAGGGTCTTCATTGTAATTTATTCCTACGACTGGAGTGCAATTGCATTTATATAGTGGTGTTAATTGCAATTAACTGTGTGCCCGGATTGCACATGAGATGTGGGGTCGCGGTGTCCCAGTTGGAGCCAGCTTTCTATGGAATCCCAAGTGGTCCCCACGCTAGCCCAAGTTATTGGAAAGATACTAATCCTACTAGAACTCTAAGATGAAGGAATTAGGAAGTTACTATTTCTATTTGAAGTGGGACTTCTAATAGTGGTAATAGTAAGGTTACTATTTTGTGTGGAAGTAAGACTTCTATTTCAATTAGTATAAGAGAAGGAGGTTGTTTAATGCTATAAAAGGAGTAACAAAGGGGCTGGGATGTCTACAACCTTGGAATTCACGCCCAGCCCCCTTTGTGCAAGAGTTGCACATACTTCTCTTCTTCTTCTAGTTCTCTTCTAGTTTCTTTTAGAGCTTCTAGTTGTTCTCTTTAGGATATCCCACCCATCTCCTTTAGAGAAGAGATCTGGTACGGGTTATAGCGTGGAAGACTAAGAGGTCTTGGAGATCTAAAGTAGTTTCCTTCTCTATTAGAGCACAACTAGGCATCAAAGGCATAATCTGCTTCTCTATCTATTGTAGATTATTTTGCATGGTGTTGCTTGTATTATTGCTGTACATGGTATATGAGTATGAGGGATTGTATCCTGGATATGGTTAATGGCCTTATGGGCATTTGATCCCTGAGTCAAGTGGGTCAAAAGTTTTGAAATCGCATCCACAAGGCCCACCTATTTCCAACAGCGACTACATCGCTCGAGGGTAAAGTAGCTTGTAGGAACTGACGGTTAGCAAATAGGACTCTCGGTTAGAGAATTAGAAGCGAAAACATAGGATTCTCCAACACTTAAGCTCGAAAAAGGCCCGCCGGCGGTACGGAAAGGGAAACGGCCCCTAGAAAAATTGGAAACCGGCACGAGCACTTCGCTCGAGGGTAGAGTAACTTGTGAGAACTGTTGGTTCGCAAATAGGACTCCCGATTTTAGAATTAGAAGTGAAAACATCGGATTTTCCAACACTTAAGCCTGAAAACGGACCGCCGGGGGTCCAGAATGGGAAACGGCCCTCTAAAAAATCGAAAATCGGCACAAGCACTTTGTTCGAGGGTAGTGTAACTTGTGGCAACTGACAGTTCACAAATAGGACTCCCGGTTAGAGATTTAGAAGCAAAAACATAAAATTTTCCAACACTTAGGCTCGAAAACTGCCTGCAGGGGGTCCTGAATGGGAACTGGCCCCCAGAAAGTTGGAAACCGACACAAGCACCTCGCTCGAGGGTAGAGTTACTTATAGGAACTGAAGGTTCGCAAATAGAACTCCCGGTTAGAGATTTAGAAGCGAAAACATCGGATTCTCTAACACTTAGGCTCGAAAACTGCCCGTCGAGGGTCCAGAACGGGAACCAGCCCCCGAAAAAATCGAAAATCGGCACGAGCACCTCGCTCGAGGGTATAGTGACTTTTAGGAACTAACAGTTCCCAAGTAGGACTCCCGGTTAGAGATTCACAAGAGAAAACATTGGATTTTCTAACACTTTGGCTCGAAAACGGCCAGCCGGGTGTCCGGAACAGGAACCGACCCCCGTAAAAATTGGAAACTGGCACAAGCACCTCGCTCGAGGGTAGAGTTACTTGGAGGAACTGACGGTTCTCAAATAGGACTCCCAGTTAGAGATTTAGGGCACAAAACATCGGATTTTCCAACACTTAGGCTCTAAAACGGCCCGCCGGGTGTCCGGAACGGGAACTGGACCCTGGAAAAGTCAAAAACCAGCACGGGCACCTCGCTCGAAAGTAGAGTGACTTGTAGGAACTGACGGTTCGCAAATAGGACTCCTGGTTAGTGATTTAGAAGAAAAAACATCAGATTTTCCAACACTTACGCACCAAAAAGACCCATCGGGGGTCCGGAAAGGAAAACGGCCCTTACAAAAATTGAAAACCGGCGTGAGCACTTTGCTCGAGGGTAGAGTAGCTTGTAGGAACAGATGGTTTGCAAATAGGACTCCCGATTAGAGAATTGAAGCGAAAACAAAGGATTCTCCAACACTTAAGCTCTTAAACGGCCCACTGGGGGTCCGGAATGGGAAACGGCCACCGAAAAAATTGGAAACCAGCACGAGTGCTTTGGTCGAGGGTAGAGCAACTTGTGAGAACTGTTGGTTCACAAATAGGACTTTCGGTTTGAGGATTAGAAGCGAAAACATCGGATTTTCCATCACTTAGTCTCTGTCGCGACCCCGGACCGAGGCCGCGGCGGTTAATTAAAAATTTTGAAAGATTTAAAGACCTCCCACAGGTTCCCGCGGTGAGGGTTCCAAACAAACACGCATGGAACAACCCACTCACACAATCAAGTATGCGGAAGCGCGTGGCAAATCACATCTTATCATATCATGTCACAATAGGAAACATAATGACATCGAGACATAATATCAGAATGAAACATAACAAGGCATTCCCATAATTCAAGTTGTAAAGTTAACAAAATAAGTTAAGTTATTACACTTCCCAATAAGAGGCCAACATAGGCCAATACAATACCAAAAGTATATCAAAAATCCCAAAAAAGTGATCCAACGGAACTCATGCACCACCCCAACGTCTAGATGACGTCATCGGGCTGCCACTCACGGACTAGGTTGGGCCCAACGGCCTCCTCCTGGCACTCCTCCTCAAAGGGAGGATCTCCTGCACCTGGACACCATAATACAAGCATCAAACACAACGGTTTGGCAAGAAATCATTTTAAGTGAAAGCATGTAAAACATCGTTTAATCAAGAACATAAAGAAATACTTTGCTGAACGTAAAACAATACTTACTAAACACTTTCTAAATCGAAGACAAACTAACATGAATGCATACATATATATCATGAATAGTAAATCCACATAGAGCCCATCCTTTCTCTATCATTTATAATGAAAAGAGCAAGCACGCACGACAAGCACGAATATACATAATATAGCACGACACGATTCCCACAAATACGGGATTTCCGGCCGCGGAACCGGACACGCACGATGTGTAATAAATACACTACTAATCTGCAGTTAGTTCACATGTTTAAGGACCCCCAGACAGTGGATCAGACTGAAAGGGCAGTCCAAGCTCTGTGGTGTTCACTAGAATTCATGAATGCACAAAACACGCGAAACACGATTCAAACATATCGAAAATAGAGGGGGAAATCACTTGTCACGACAAGACAAGGCACGACTAGCACAATGCATAATATATATGCTCACAACTTATAGAAGTGATCCCCATTTGATACTTGAAACACATCTTGAAACATATCTTGTAAATACTTGAAACACATCTTGAAACATATCTTGTAAATACTTGAAACACATCTTGAAACATATCTTGGAAATACTTGATTTCAAAACGAGTACACTATATTACTTGAAGTATCAAAACAAAGTTCAAAACGCGATAATTTTGTCAAGTACGTACTTAGGCTATTCAATGACTCTTGGGTGATTGGAACTCTGTTGTTAAAATCTAATAATTGGTGTCCCCGAAGTTGCTTCGTATCTTGGAGTTCCAATCACGCAATGTCAGGTTAAAGTCCACAACATAGCCTAGTTTTTCTTTTCCAATCCTTAAAGGTGCATGAATGGGTTAAAATTTCTAAACAGGCTCTTTCCCAAAAAATTCAGGCAGCAGGCAGTTCGCTCGAGCGAACCAGGGGTCGCTCGAGCGGACAGCTTGCTGTCTGTGCCCGGACCAGGCAGTGGCCTGGTCGCTCGAGCTGACCCATGGTTCGCTCGAGCGAACAGGCTTCTGCCTGCGCTCATGCCAGGCAGGGGCCTGGTCGCTCGAGCGGACCCATGGTTCGCTCGAGCGAACAGGCTTCTGCCTGTGCTCGCTGAGTGCAGATATTGCACTCCTACTACATGGTCCACATGTCCATTCTTTTCTTCCTTTCTTTTCAACAATCTTTCCACTCCAATTAGCAAACTAAATACATGATTAACCATGCTATCAAGGTTCACATTGGGGCATTCATTTCAAACTTAATCAAAGCATTAACAAAGAACCCATTTCACAATACTTGAAACCCATTCATCTCTAAACAAATCCAAACTTCAACAAAACAAGACCCATTTCAAAGATATGAAATTCTGAAAGTGTGGAAGGACATTAGATATGCTTGCATTGTCTAAAACAAGATCATAACATGAAAACCTAATCAATCAAAACCTTAATACCAAATGCAAATCCAAGACACACATGTACACCCACATAAAAAGATCACTTGCCTTAGCCAAATGAACACAAGATCTTCTTCAAGCACTCCCAACCAAAAGCCAATCCAAGAACTACAAAAGCCCATGAAATCCATTCAAAAACTCACCCAAAAACACAACCCAACAACCCATTTCGAAATGGTTGCTACAAGTTAGAAAAACATAATCTTTGGGAGTAGAAAGGACTCCATTAAAGAGGTGGGTTGAAGCTCTTACCTAGAGATGCCCAAACAAGGAGTGAAGAAGAAAATGGAGGTCTCTCCCACAAGGAAACTTCAAGAAAACGGTATCAATGGCAAGCTTGTCTTGAGAGGAAGAAGATGATGGTTTTAGAATTTCATTTGGAGGTTCCTAGCTCAAGCATTCAAGAAGAGAGGGTGGGGAGAACAAAAAGGGTTTTCTCAGCCCTAGGTTCAGAAAAATTGCAGAGATTGCTAATGGAGAGGAAGAGAAGGGAAGGGACTTAAGTGTTAGACAAATGGGCCCCCTTTTAGTGCTAAACTTGAATGAGTCAAAACATGGTCTTGTGGGCCTCAAATGAAGTCGACGAAGAAGGATAAAACGATCCTTGAAATATCTAGTTTTCAAAAAGTATATTTTCGACATGGTTTTGGGACCTCGAAAATCATGTCCAGATTTGAGTGTGAAAAGGCTATTTTACCCTTTTGGCCAAAACTTGATTTTCTAGGCTTCAAACACAAATGAGCTAAACATGAAACTTGCACATAATGATAAAACCAATCAAATGAGATGAAAATCACGATTAACACACAACCAAACACAATCTTCCCACGCTTGCACGTACACCCAGGCCTTCCTGAGTGAGCCTAATAAACACTAAACGTTCTCGAACTCCCCCAAAGCTAAAAACCATGACTAAACTAATCACATTCTAACCCACGATAACTAAACTCAAACAAGACTAAGCACACACTAAGCAAACACTATTGGGTTAATCCTGGGTTGGGGTTTGACAGTCTCGAAAATGGACCGCCGGGGGTCCGGAAAGGGAAACGGTCCCCGAAAAAATTGAAAATTGGCACGAGCACTTCGCTCGAGGTTAGTGTAACTTGTGGGAATTGACAGTTCACAAATAAGACTTCCGGTTAGAGATTTAGAAGCAAAAACATAGGATTTTCCAACACTTAGGCTCGAAAACGGCCCGCCGGGGGTCCGGAATGGGATTGGCCCCTAGAAAAGTTGGAAACTGACACGAGCAGCTCGCTCGAGGGTAGAGTGACCAGTAGGAACTGACGATTCACAAATAGGACTCCCGGTTAGAGAATTAGAAGCGAAAACATCGGATTTTCCAACACTTAGGCTCGAAAACGGCCCGTCGGTGGTCCAGAAAGGGAACAGGCCAACAAAAAAATTTGAAATCCGCATGGGTACCTCGCTTGAAGGTAAAGTTACTTGTAGGAACTGACAGTTCGCAAATAGGATTCCCAGTTAGAGATTTAGAAGCGAAAACATCGGCTTTTCCAACACCTAGGTCTGAAAAACGGACTGCCGGGGGTCCGGAACGGAAACCGTCCCCCGGAAAAATCGAAAACCAGCACGAACACCTCGCTCGAGGGGAGTGTGACCTGGAGGGACAAACGGCTCGCAAAACGGACTCCCGATTAGAGAATTTGCAGCGAAAACATCGGATTTTCCAACACCTAGGCTCGAAAACGGCCCTCTGCGGGTCCAAAACGGGAAACGGCCGCCGGAAAAATCAGAAACCGGAACGAACAATTCACTCAAGGGAAGTGTATCCTATAGGAACAGATGGTTCGTAAAAATGACTCCCGGGTAGAGAATTTGCTGTGAAAACATCGAATTTTCCAACATTTAGGCTCGAAAACAGCCCGCGGAGGGTCCGGAACGGGAAACGGCTCACGGAAAATTTGGAAACCGGCGGAGCACACCGCTCGAGCATAGAATAACTTGTGGGAGATGATGTTTCGCAAATAGGACTCCTAGTTAGAAAATTAGAAATGAAAAACGTAGATTTTTTTAACACTTAGGCTCGAAAACGCCCACCCGGGTGTCCGGAACGGGAAACGCCACCCGGAAAAATTGGAAACCGGCATGAGCACTTCACTCGAGGGAAGAGTAACTTGTAGGAACTAACGGTTCGCAAATAGAACTTTTCATGATCTTTCAACTGTTGGGATCCATAGGCTATCACTTTTCCATCTTGCATCAACACACATCCAAGTCCAACATTCGAAGCATCGGTAAAAATAGTAAAACCGCCACTTCCGGATGGTAAAGTAAGGACTGGTGCTGTAGTCAGTCTCATTTTCAGTTCTTAGAAACTCGCTTCACACTTATCTGTCCACAAATAAGGTACATTCTTCCTTGTCAACTTCGTCAATGGTGACGCAATTGACGAAAATCCCTGTACAAACCTCCGGTAATAGCCTGCCAATCCTAGAAAACTTTTTTATTTCTGACACATTCTTTGGTCTTTCCCACCTTATTACTGCCTCAATCTTGGAAGGATCCACTGAAACTAGAAAGATCTTAGGGTCGCGGCAAGGGTTCGTGAGTTCGCTTAGTGTGATGTCTAGGAAACCATTTGACCATAATTATTATGTACTAACTCTTTGTTTTACAGAAATGCCTCCTAGAAAAGCTCCTCCCAACAATGCCTCGGCTAGGAATCAGAATGAGACTGATCCGATTGCTACACCCACAGCTAATCAATTTCAGGAACTTATGCAAGCAATGTTAGAGCAACAGAGGCAAGCCAATGAAACACAAGTTAGATTCCAAAAGCAGATGGCCAAGAAGGATGAAGAAATTGCTTAAGTTCAGAGACAGCTGTTGGATGTCTTTCAGAATAGGCACGAAGCCCAACCTAGAGCCCCAAATATTATCATCAACAATAGGGAGCATGACCCTAATCTGTTATTTGATAGGTTCAGGAAGAGGGCACCAAAGGAGTTTTTAGGGAACGAGAACCCGTTAGTAGCAGATGATTGGTTGGCAAACACCGAGAAGATCTTTGACGTCTTTACTTGCACAGGAAGGCTGAAAGTTAACCTCACAGCCTCTTTATTTTATAGGCTTGCAGATCAATGGTGGGAGATAATAAAGGACCCATATATGACAATGGCCAATGAAGAAGCATGGGCAGCCTTCAAGACTCAATTCCAAGACAAGTATATTCCTTCTCATATCAAGAGACAGAAAGCCATCGAGTTCCAGCAGCTTAAGCAAGGTAACATGACCGTGTTAGAATATGTCACTAAATTTGAGAGACTCGCTAGATATGCTACTGAGCTTATTGACAGAGCAGAAAAAAATCAACAAATTCTTGGAGGGACTAAATCCCATCATCATGAGAGATACCGTTGGGGTAGTTCCACCGGCTACCTATGATGAAGCTGTCAAGCGGGCATACAAGTTTGAAGACATAAACAATATGATCACACAAGACAGGAAACAACACTATCAGCAACAGAATCAGAGACAACACCACAACAAGAAACTAAAGCAGGAGCAGAATCAAGTGAGGCAAGGTTGTGCTCACTGTGGCAAGAACCATGAAACTCATGAATGTCCCGCAAAGTCACAGGTGCTTGCTTCAAATGTGAGGCAATGAACCATGCGATCAAGGATTGCCCACAACTTCAGAATCAACCCAACAGGAACCAGCAGCAGAGGTAAGCAGCTCCTCAGAACCAGACACCAATCCAGAATCAAGCTAGGCCAGCTCAGCAACAGCAGCAAGCAAGACCACCAGTTCAGAATCAGAATCTTCATCCTCCTCAGCATAATAGGAATGGCCAAGGCAGGGGACCACAGCAGCAAGGATGTTTATTTAATCTCAATCGTGCGGATGCTGAAGCTGCAGGAGATGTGGTAGAAGGTAAACTTCTTATTTGTGGAGTAGAAGCACAGATTTTATTTGATCCTGGATCAACACACTCTTGTATATCTCCTATGTTTGTCAAGATGATTGATGCACAACATAGTCAACTGGATTACATTTTGATTGTTACAACACCAGTAGGTAAACAGGTTGAGTGTAGGACCTATTACCCTAATTGTTCAGTTTTGTTAGAAAGATGTTAATTTACCAGCCAACCTTGTTGTGCTAGACATGCATGATTTTCATATCATCTTAGGCATGGATTTGTTAGAAGCATATCATGCCACCATGGATTGTTTTAGCAAAACCAAAACATTCAGATTGCAAGGAGAACAAGTAGGACTAATGTTTCGGGGAAGCAGAAAACTAGCTAGAGCAGGATTTATTTCAGTGCTTAAGGCAAACAGATTGATACAAAGTGGACGTGAAGCTTTTATAGCGTTTGTCACTAAGGATAAACAGTCCCAAGGGGTGAAGGGAATCCCCGTTGTGTGCGAATTTCCGGATGTTTTTCCAGAAGAAATCCCAAGATTGCCACCAATTAGGGAAGTTGAGTTCACGATCGACCTTCTTCCAGGGACAACTCCGATCTCCATTGCACCTTATAGGATGGCTCCAGCAGAATTGGGTGAATTGAAACTTCAGTTACAAGAATTGTTGAACAAGGGTTTCATTAGGCCAAGTGTTTCACCTTGGGGAGCACCGGTTTTATTTGTGAAAAAGAAAGATGGAAGCTTGAGAAAGTGTATTGATTACAGAAAATTGAATCAAGTAACTGTCAAAAACAAGTACCATTTGCCAAGGATAGATGAATTGTTTGACCAACTGCAAGGAGCAGCGTACTTTTCCAAGATAGATTTGAGGTCTGGGTACCACCAGTTGAGGGTTAGAGATTCGGATGTGCAGAAAACGGCTTTTCGAACAAGATATGGGCATTATGAGTTTTTAGTAATGCCCTTTGGATTGACCAATGCACCTGCAGTCTTCATGGCCCTTATGAACAAAGTGTTTGCACAGTACTTGGACCACTCGGCAATAATGTTTATTGATGAAGTCCTCGTGTATTCCAATAGTAGAGAAGATCACGAAGAACACTTGAGGACATCATTGCAGCTTTTGAGAGACAATTAGTTATATGCAAAACTCAGTAAATGTGAATTCTGGTTAGAGCAAGTCGCTTTTCTAGGCCACATCATCTCAAAAGAAGGTTTAGCAGTTGATCCAGCCAAGATAGAAGCAGTTGTTGATTGGAAGAGACCGAGCAGTGTGACTGAACTCAGAAGTTTCTTGGGATTAGCAGGCTACTATCGAAGATTTGTCCAAGGCTTTTCATCAATTGCAGCACCATTGACCATATTAACTCGGAAGAATTTTCCATTCATTTGGACCGAACAGTGTGAAACAAGTTTTCAAGAGCTGAAGAGAAGATTAAACATAGCTCCAATCCTCACATTACCATCGGGTAGCGGTGGATTCATTGTCTTTACAGATGCTTCAAATATGGGACTAGGTTGTGTATTGATGCAAGATGGCAAGGTGATTGCTTATGGCTCAAGGCAGTTGAAGGATCATGAAAAGAACTATGCAACTCATGACTTGGAATTGGCAGCAATGGTATTTGCTTTGAAGATGTGGAGACACTATCTCTATGGAGAGAAATTCGAAGTCCATTCTGACCATAGGAGTTTGCAATATTTGTTCTCACAGAAGGATTTGAATATGAGACAGAGGAGGTGGATGGAATACATCAAGGACTATGACTTTCCAATCAGGTATCATCCAGGCAAAGTGAATGTTGTAGCTGATGCATTGAGCAGAAAGTCAGGGGCCATGGCCAGCTTGAGAGGAACCAGTGTCCTTCAGCAGTTTGAAGAAATAGGTGTCGAAGTGCAGACCTTAGAGTTGGGTGTGATGTTAGCAAACATGACAGTGTCTGAACCTACTTTTATCCAGAAGATCAAGGACAGTCAGTTGCAAGACCCAGATTTAGCAAGGATTGTAGACCATATCGCAGAACGTCCAGATTTCAAGACGGTGAATGGAGTATTGTATTTTCGTGATCGGTTGTGTGTACCGAATGTGGATGATCTAAACAAAGAAATAATGACTGAAGCCCACAACACAAGATACTCCATGCACCCGGGTAGCATGAAGATGTATCAGAATTTGAAGAATAGATTTTGGTGGAACAACATGAAGAGAGAGATAGCAGCTTTTGTATCTCGTTGCTTAACTTGTCAATTAATTAAAGCAGAACATCAGAAACCCCCAGGTTTGCTACAACCGTTAGAGATTCCGGACTGGAAACGGAAACATATCACCATGGATTTCGTCTCCGATTTGCCAAATACTAAGAAGGGGAATAATGCAATATGGATTATTGTGGATCGTCTTACCAAGTCTGCCCACTTTATCCCAATGAAGACAGGGAATATGATGCATATGGCGCCACTTGCAAAATTATTTGTTGATGAGATTGTTAGTAAGCATGGTCAACCCATCTCCATCACTTCGGATAGAGATAGCAGATTTGTTTCGAGGTTTTAGAAAACTCTTCTTGAGTCCATGGGTACCAAACTCCAATTCAGTACAGCGTATCATCCTCAGACAGATGGTCAGTCAGAATGGACGATACAAACTCTTGAAGACATGTTGCATGCAGGTGTGCTAGATTTCAAAGTTCAATGGGATGAGTGCTTACCACTTTGTGAGTTTGCTTACATTAATAGCTACCATTCTAGCATTGGTATGGCACCTTTCGAGGCACTCTATGGCAGAAGATGCAGAACTCTAGTTTGCTGGGAGGAAGTCGGTGTACGTAGCTTTCACAGACCGACTACAGTTGGAGAAACTAGTGACAAGGTCAAATTGATTCATGAACGTTTGAAGGTCGCCCGAAGCAGACAAAAGAGTTATGCTGACACTCGCCGAAGAGAATTGCAGTTTCAAGTAGGTGACAAAGTGTTCTTGAAGGTTTCACCCGTCAGAGGGACTCTGAGGTTCGGACAGAAGGGCAAATTGTCAAGGAGATTATGGTCCATAATGAGTATTGTGAGCAAGATGGAGACTGGCTTAGTAGGCTTGCGTTACCGGCCGGAACTCTCCGGGTACACAACGTATTTCATGTTTCCATGCTCAAGAAGTATAGTTTCTA
>QPKB01000176.1:0-61702 GCA_003546025.1 Camphora micrantha
CAGTTGTCTCAAGACCTCACCAGGTACCTCTTGCACAGCTCCAAATCCGACGACATCCCGGTCCTTGAGAAAGCCTATCCTATGCTTCTCTCCAGAAAGGAAGGCCAAAACCTCCTCTCGCCGGACGCCGTCAGATCTACCAAGACCCTTCCCGGAAGATTGCTTAACATTGAGCTCCTTCTTGGAAAGCCCCCAGTACGCTGAAAAGCTCTCTGCGAACCATTTCGTAAAGCCAACAGTCCGGAAAGTGGGCAGCTCAGGATAGGAAATCATGGCGGTAGTGTCCTCCGCACTGTAAAAAGCCCATGCGTTCCTCCCGTCCTGAAGACCCCCAAAACGCTTCACCATGCTCGAAGGCGCTCCTACAACGCCTTGGGAGAAGCCCAACTGCAACGTAAAACGAGAAGGAACATACGGCTGGATGTCAACAAAAAGATGTCGACGGTACACCATCGTACCAACACGTATGTTAAAAAGCCATCCCTTATCTGCGTTCGTCAAAGAATAGTGTCGTCCCGACCCTGCTCTGGTGGAATCGCGGGAGACACCAAAATCAAAAGCCTTCTTCCGCAGACCGGGAGAAAGCTTGACTGAAGACTGCCCCATCTCGACGTCCCTGAACCGTCGGATCCTCAAACGGGCAGACAAAAGAAATTCGGAAACGGCTTTCCCTCTAGCCAACCGAATCATAAACGGATCATCATCCTATGCAGCACCTAAACAGTGGAAGCCTGAACTCCTTTGACTGCTCCTCAAGGACACTGTCAATAGGCATAAACTCCTCATAGAGTTTGCCAAGGATAGGCAGCCCGGTGGTAGCGCTCAACTCCTTCAAAGAAAAACCAATTTCACCGTTCGCAACAACGAAGGTGTTGGTCTGTGGAAGGAAAGACTCCAACATGGCCATGAAGGCCTCATCGGAGAAAACGACGGTTTGCCGAAAAGCGCGAACCGCATCAAAAACCTCAGCCTCCTTCAGAATGGCGCCACCAATCTGCAGGATGTGATCAGTCCATGACTCCCAGCCTGAGTCAGCACTGAAACGGCCGCGAAGCCGAAAGGGGTTCACCCAATTACTGCCGTCACCGCTAAAAATGCCAAGGCCCACCGGTCTCAAATCGACTGATGGATGATCAGAACCTTGGTAGCCGCTGGCTGGCATCAACATGTCCATACGGGCAGGCGGCTTCTCTGCATAACGAGAAGGGCCGCCAACAAAAATCCCGGTCTTGACTACATTGGTCCTCTTCACCCAGCTTGGAGGATCTTCTCTCTTAGAGCATGTGGGAGAAAGACTCATGATCGAGATAGTGCGATCAAAAGTCGATCGGGTAGAAATAGTTCTCTCCTCACCATCAGCTGTGTAAGAGAACTGAAAACATCTCCTTTGGAATGACGAGTCATCAGGGACAGCGTCACCAAAGAAAAAGGTAGGCTTGGGCACAACGCTCTGATGATCGTCCATAACCCAAGGACGATTGCTTGCCATAATTTTGTAAAACTCCTCATCCTTGAGAGTGATCAATCGCTGTCTCATCTCATCTCGGTTGAGCGAGTCGCATTCTTCCAAGTTCGTCTCCACATAACGGACTTTTTCCCACGCCTGCTGAACGGCCGCATTGGAAGATCTGGCAGATCGGCGAGGTGCATCAGTAGCAAGGCCCTTACCCTTGTTCGTCCTGGAGGAACCACCTACAAAAGTCAGAAAAGAAGAAATCAAACGTCGAATGACAGAATTTTGCTAAAAAAATCCTAGCGAAATTTTGGCATAGTTCCGGGGCAATTCCGAAGAAAAGGGAGGCACCCCGAAAAAGAAAGGAAGCTTGAAGATGAGCTCAACATTGCTGCGAGCTCATGATCAATGAAGGATTCTCGAAGAAGACTCGAATTCAACATTGCTGCGAGATCAAGCCTTCCTTCTCAAATATTCGCAAGATCAGAAAAGAGCTCAACATTGCTGCGAGCTCAAAATTCCAAAACTTGCAAAGTTCCTCGAAATTCTGCGAGACTAGAGAAGTGGGCTCAACATTGCTGCAAGCTCCAAAAATCCCAAGACTTGCAAGAAAATTCTAGGTATGCATCATCATTCTCCCAATTCCATTTACCAAAAATCATGCATAAAACCATCATGCATTAGATGCTAGGAAAACTTTGACAAAAGTTTGACCAATTCCAACCCAATTTGGTCAAAACCAATCAAACTTTGTCTAAGTCAAAATCCATGTTGACTTGACCTAGAAATTCTAGCCTTTTATCTTGATGCATTTAAAAAAAAAAAAAAAAGAAAAAAAAATGCATGATCATCTTGAATTGCATAATCCTCATATCATGGTGAGCAAAAAAAAAAAAAAAGAAAGAGAACAAAAGAAAAAAAAACCTCTTCAAGAAAAAAAAAGAGAGCCAAAAAAAAAAAAGAGGCTGGCCCATGGGACGTGGCCCACAGGCCACGTGGCTGTACGGCCAGGTCCGTACGGACCTGTTCGTACAGCACAAAAAAAAGAAGGCAAAAAAAAAAAAAGAAAAAAAAAAGAGAGAGAAAGAAAAGCACGTGAGAAAAAAAAACAAACAACAAAAAAAAAAAAAAGAGAGGAAAAGAAAACACGTGAAAAAAAAAAGAAAAAAAAAAGAAAAGAAAAGAAGAAAAAAAAAAGAAAAGGAAACTTTCCTACATCTACATGGGGTTTTTCTTGGAAAAAGAAGACCTACTTGAAGCCATGGAGAAGAAGGAGAAGAAACTTGAAGATCCTTGAGAAACTCTTGGAGCACTCTTGAAGATTTTTGCAAAAGAAAGCAACAAGAGAAAGAAAACCCATCTCCATTGCTTTTATAGAAAAAGCAAACCAAAAGAGGAAAGGAGGAGAAAAGCAAGGAGGTAAGTGCTAAAAATTAGCAAACTTCCTAAAAGAAAGGGAGATTTGAGATATTCTCTCCTAAAGAGAAGATTCTTGAGAGATTTTCTCCAAAAAGAAAGGGGATTTGAGAAACTTTCTCCCAAAGAAAGATACTTTGAGAAAATCTCTCCCAAAATCAAGGAAACTTGAGAGATTCTCTCCAAATAAGGATATTTTTAGATATTCTCTACACAAAAGGGATATTTTTAGATATTCTTTACAAAATGACACCACATGAGATCTAAGCCATTTCTAAAAGCTTAAGGTCCCATGGGTTAGCCCATATGAGCCAGGTTTGACCACCTAGGCACTAAAAGTGGCTTTTAGTCAAAATTTCTCTTACCAAGAGCATACGAAAATGGTTCCATGCCTCTCTTGAGTTGATTGGACCATACAAAAAATTCCAAGCTTCATGGGATTCCAAAAGAAATCCAAACCATCCAACCCCATGCACCAAATCAAGCCAAATCTTGAAATTGACATTCCACAAAAAACCAAACCACTCCAATGGACCCAAAATTGTCCCAAAGAGTGACCAAAAACCAAACCATGGTCCCCTAACTTGCCACATACAGCTTGTTAGGTCACAAGTGAAAGATAGTGTGATTCAGATCTGAACTCCTATTAAGAGAAGAGTTCTATGGCTGGAATTTTGAAACTTTTAACTAGGATCAGAATTAGAAAGCAAACCAGCCATGTAAATCACACCATAACACCATGCAATCATAATCAACTTGTGTGAAAACAAATAAGATACAAAGAAGAACACATACCTGATGTTCTTAGGTCGAAAAACCTCTGGAAACTGAACTTTAAAATCAGATTCTTTAGACTGCAATATTCAGCAACCTTGCTAGAATTTCTCTGCAGCAGGTTCCCTTCTAGTCTTCTCCTCTATTCCCCTTTCTTCTAATCTGATTGGTTAGTGTTGGTGGAACACAACCAGGTTTCCTTCTTCTTGTTTTCCTTGATTTCTATGTTAGAAGACCAGACCTGATATGGTCTTTCTCCAAGAGGAAAAACGAGGACCAACAAGAAGTTCTCTTCTTTGTGCAAGACAATTGTGGACGTCCAAAGGGTGGCTGGCTGTTCTACCTCTCTTCCACGCCCAAAGGGTTTTTTCTCTCCTTCTTAATGCTCATACACGCCCAAGGGGAGGATACCCAGCCATATTTATAAAGAGGAAGAACCTTTTAGAAAGATCTTTCCTTAAAGAATAAGGAAACCAAGAGTTTCCAACCAAAAAGGAAACCACCCCCTTTGGACGTCCAGCCCCTTATTGCAACTAGTTTAGTTTCTAAAAATAATTAGAAAGCTACTAAACTTAAGGAGAACTTGCACAAAAAAGAAAACCTTCCAAGTGATAGGACCTACACAAACTTAGGACCCACAAACTAGGGACCACATTGGCTAGCCCACACTAACTATGGTCCATGCACCAAATAATTTATCTAGAGATGTAATTCATGTATGCCTTCATGGACCTATTTGAATTTACACTCAAAATTATTTCTCCACACATTTAAACAATTTAGGAAACCTTGCCAATCTAGGAAAGTGGCTAGAGAAGGGACCAAAAGACATATTTGCCCTTGGCTCCCAAAATGACCAAAATGTCCATGCTAACCCCATAGCAACACTAGGATCATTTTAACCTTAACTCATTCCACTAGAGAGTTATGGTTGCACTCCAGGGACAAATATTAAATTGCAAATAAAGCTCATCATAAACTGACGATTGTCTTTGACCTACCAAGTACAATGACCACAATGCCCCTCTATGTAACATCCATAATCAAGTAGGTTAACCGATGTACTATCTACCTTCTTGATTATATCTCAACCTTAGAATTTCATATCCTTGACCTAATCATCATTTGGATATCATTCTCTTGATCCAGGGAGCGACCCACAAGTTCAATATCCATATGGAACATCCATATACTAAGATCTTAGATTCTGATGATTAATCGGATAATTCTAAGGGGACGATCATTCCATCATGTGATGGCATAGATTCCATATTGCATTTGCACGTCCCAACTAATCAAGCCCAAGACACAGAGCTGTTGACCCATGAACAGGATCTCACCCATAGTGAATTAAAGCACAAGAACTTGACTTCGTCAGTTCATCCACAAATGCTCAAGATTAAGAGCACTGGTCACTCAGTAGCATGAGGTGATTTGATCTCTCTCTGTGATAGTACTATTTTAGAGATCACACCTACAAGTGGTCCTGTTCAATGCATGACACATGCACTAATGAGATAAATCCGGAAAAGCCTCCCGTGACTTAGGTAAGTCACCCTGAATACAGGAGAGTATCTCATTATAACTTATACCAAGATGAAGTGCCCAACTCCATCTCTCAGTTATGAACAAGTTTATTGTTTCAAGTGTCCATGACTCAGACCTAACTGTGTGTAGCCACTACACACCTAAGTCATTACTAGAAAACAATGGGCCTTATACAACCATACAAATACACAAGTATAAAGAGAAAGAAGTCATTCCATTAAATAACCAATAAATATCCAGTTACAGAGATGAAAGTGCAGTCAGTGGGCTTTAGGGCATACACCAATCCCAACAATCTCCCACTTGCACTAAAGATCACTACGACCTAACCTAACTCCCATAGACTCAACATGTGAAGTAAACACTTTCTCAGTAAGAGTCTTAGTGAATGGGTCAGCTAAGTTATTTGCTGAGGCAATCTGCTCTACCACTATTTCTCCGTCCTGGACGAATTCCCGGATCAAGTGGTACTTTCTCTGAATGTGCTTGCCTTTCTTGTGATTCCTGGGCTCTTTGCAATTAGCTACTGCTCCAGTATTGTCGCAGTACATGACAATCGGTTTCTGCACTGCAGGAACAACAACTCCTAATTCCAATAGGAATTTTCTGAGCCATACTGCTTCCTTCGCAGCTTCCGATGCCGCCACATACTCTGCCTCCATGGTAGAATCAGCAGTACAATCTTGCTTGACACTTTTCCATGATATAGCCCCTCCTGATAGAGTAAAGACGTATCCTGAGGTAGACTTTCTGCCATCTACATCTGACTGGAAATCCGAGTCTGTATACGCCAGTGGCGTTAGATCATCTGCTCGGTAGACTAGCATATAATCTTTCGTTCTCCGAAGATACTTGAATATATGCTTAACCGCTGTCCAGTGCATAGGTCCAGGGTTTGATTGATATCTGCTAACCATGCCAACGGCAAAGCAAATATCTGGTCTAGTACACAACATTGCATACATGAGGCTTCCAACAGCTGATGCATATGGTACTCTCCTCATGCTTTCTATCTCCTCAGATGTCTTCGGACATTGATTCCGAGATAGTGGCACTCCATGTCTAGAAGGTAGCAAGCCCTTCTTGGAGTCATGCATGTTATACTTGATCAATATCTTCTCAATATACGAAGATTGGGATAAGGCTAACATCTTGTTCTTGCGATCTCGCAAAAGCTTGATCCCTAAGACATAGCTCGCCTCACCCAAATCCTTCATCTGAAATTGAGATGATAACCAAACCTTAGTAGACGACAAGATGCCAACATCATTTCCAATGAGTAATATGTCATCCACATATAGGACTAAAAATGCAACTGCGTTTCCACTCCCTTTCTTATACACACATGGTTCATCAATGTTTTGATCAAAGCCAAAGGATTTGACTGCCTGATTAAACTTGATGTTCCATGCCCTAGATGCTTGCTTAAGTCCATAAATGGACTTCTTAAGCTTACAGACCATGTTCTCTTGGCCACCAGCAATGAATCCCTCTGGTTGTATCATATAGATGCATTCGTCAAGACTTCCATTAAGAAAAGCTGTCTTGACATCCATTTGCCATATCTCGTAGTCATAATGACATGCGATGGCTAAGAGAATCCTTATGGACTTGAGCATGGCTACTGGCGAAAAGGTTTCCTCATAATCGATACCCTCTTTCTGAGTATATCCTTTCGCCACCAGTCTTGCTTTGAAGGTTTCAACCTTCCCATCCACTCCTCTCTTTCTCTTGTAGATCCACTTGCACCCTATGGGTTTGATCCCTTCAGGTGCATCCACAAGTTCCCAGACTTGATTGGAATACAGAGAATCCAATTCAGATTTCATCGCTTGCTGCCACAGGTCAGCATCTATGTCCGTTACTGCTTCATTGTAACTAGTAGGATCCTCAACCAAATCCTCGGAGTCTGTCATGAAAGACACTCCCAGGTATCTATCTGGTGGTCTAGAAATTCTCCCACTCCGACGAGGCTCCGGAGTGTTAAAAGGAATGTCTTGATTTTCTACAATTTCAGGATCTGGCACAGATGTTGCAGGAGTTTCTGAAAGAATCTCCTCAAGTGTTTCTTTACAACCAAGCTCTTGGTGCATCATGCAATCATCCTCCAAGTATCTAGCATGAGTGCTGATAAGCACCTTTTGCTCCTTTGGATGATAAAAGATGCCTCCTCTCGTTCCCTTAGGATACCCAATGAAGTAGCACATTTCCGATCTGGGTTCTAGCTTGGTAGCTTTATCATTCAGTACATAAGCTGGACAACCCCAAATGTGGATATGTTTTAAACTGGGTTTTCGACCTGTCCACATTTCTTGAGGTGTCCTAGGTACTGATTTAGAAGGTACCAGATTCAAAATGTATGCTGCTGCTTCTAGGGCATATCCCCAAAATGATATGGGTAGGGTTGCATGACTCATCATGGACCTTACCATATCAAAAAAGGGTACGGTTTCTTCTCTCTGCTACACCATTTTGCTGGGGTGTACCCGGTGCAGACAACTGAGACACAATCCCATGTTGTGTGAGGTACTCCTTGAACTCACCCAGGAGGTACTCACCACCTCGATCAGATCGAAGAGCTTTGATATGTTTCCCTAGTTGTAGCTCCGCCTCAGCCTTGAATTGTTTGAACTTATCAAACGCTTCAGACTTGCGTCGCATTAGGTACACATATCCATACCTAGAGTAATCATCAGTGAAGGTGATGAAATACTCATAACCTCCTCTAGCTAGTTTGTTCATAGGACCACACACATCAGTGTGAACCAATTCTAACAACTCCTTTGACCTCAGTCCCTTTCCAGAGAATGACCTTTTGGTCATCTTTCCCATGAGACAAGATTCACACTGAGGAAAAGGTTCGAGATCTAATGAGCTCAGAAGCCCATCCTCTACCAACCTCTGAATCCGTTTTAGGTTAATATGACCCAAACGTAAGTGCCAAAGATAAGTGTCATTGGTCGAAGATACCTTCCTCTTAAGGGAAGATGAGCTTTCTAGTTGTACATTGTGCAGTGAGGGAGCAATAGGATATATATAAAATAAGTTATCATGTATTCTACCGGAACATATAATATTTCCATCTCTACTGATATCAACCCCAGAATGGAAAGAAACTGAATAATTAAATTCAATAAGTCTGGAAACTGAAATTAAATTCTTCCTTATGTCCGGAACATAGATAACATTGTTTAAAACTAATATCCTATTATGCGGAAAATGTAAGGTAACAGCTCCCACTGCAACAGCCCATATCTTTGCTCCATTTCCAACTCTAAGGTCAAACTCCCCTTTCTCAAGCTTTTTCATTATCTGAAACCCATGCAATGAATTGCAGATATGATTAGTGGCTCCAGAGTCTACTATCCAAGAATCAGTAGAATCAACCACATGGCAGGTTTCAATGTAGTAGGAAAGAGATATACCTTTCTTATCTGAGCCTAGGAGCTTGGGACAATCTTTCTTCCAGTGACCTTTGAGGCCGCACTTGAAGCATTTCCTTTTGGGTTTTTCACCTGTGCCTTTGTCCTTCTTCCCAGCATTGCCCTTTTTCTGTCCTTTTCCCTTACCCTGCTTCTTCTTGAACTTTTTCCCTTTCGGGTTGAGTTTAGAGGAAGACTGGGAAAAGTGAAGTTGGCCTTTAGGCTTCATGATGGCCTCTGCCACCTGGAGTTCTTTCATTAACTCAGAGAGAGTCATGTCCATCTTGCTCATGTTGAAGTTGAGCTTGAACTGGTTGAAAGACCCCGGCAGAGTTTCTAGAATCATATCAGTCTGACTCCCTGCATCAATCTCAGCCCCTAGGATCTCAGCTTCATTGAAACAATCCATCATCTTGAGCATGTGCTCTCTGACAGGTGTTCCCTCAGCCATCCTAGAATTCATGATTGTCCTTAAAGCAGCTTGCCTAGCTGGCCTGCTTCTGTCTGCGAACATCTCAGACAAGGACAACATGATATCTGAAGCTGTGTCCATTTGCTCATGCTGCGTTTGCAACACGTTGGACATGGAAGCAAGCATGTAGCATTTGGCCATGCTATTCGCCTTTTTCCATTTCCTTTCAGCCTCTAGCTGGTCATCTGTAGAATAATCATCAACGGTAGGACAGGGTTCCGACAAAACATACTTGTACTCCTCAGCGGTGAGTACTATGTTAAGGTTTCTTTTCCAGTCTACGTAATTTGGGCCAGTCAATTTGTTCTCACGCAGAATACTCATCAATGGGCTAAAAGAGTCCTTCCCCATCTCTCTGGATATATATAACAGGTTATAATTAGACGTGCAGTATATATGTAACATGTATAGGGTGCTTGTAATAAAAGGATAAACATGCACAAGACTTTTTACATTATATAACCCTAATTATAATGTATCAGTGTCTCAACTTCCTCATAGACCCTCCATCGAAGGGATGGTTGAGCCTACAGTCACGTTGAGTTAAGCATTGCTTATTTGGATTATCACTGTCTGGATACGCATATCCAGTGATAGTCCAATCACTGATTGGTTTGGCCTCATATGACAAATAACACTAACTCCTAGGGAGAGGTTACTACCGTCTTATGTCAAGTGTATTACCATCTCTTATGAGCATTCCCAGAATGTCTATGACTCAAGTCCTTTGAAGGGAAGTGACTTTAATCCTATCTTGAAGTGAATTTTAGTAAAGAACTCCACCGAAGGGATGGCCGCTCCCACTAACACCTCATTACGAATATTCACATTAGTTCACCTACTAACCCATCGAAGCAATCTTTAGTAAAGAACTCCACCAAAGGGATGGTCGCTCCCACTAACACTCCAATGAGATAGCATGAACCGAAAATGGAAAGCCGTGGGGTTTTTCCAAGCCCCTCTCCCACTTGATTATTTAACACTAGGGTTTTGAAAAACACTTTTGATCGTTACTCAAACCTTGTTTAAATCTAGCAAACTTGGTTAACAATTTTCATGACTCAATTGCTTAAGTCACACAAAATAAAAAACTTTTGCTTTAAAACATATTGAGTAAAGATCTTGGGACCAATGGGTTATGGGCCCACTATGGTATCAACATATTAGATTTTAGTTTGGCCTCTTTTGGAAACTTAGGGTACCAAGATAAACTAAACCCTATCCAATTTTAAACCTTAGACAAATAGAAGGTGCTGGTCTAAGATCCGTTTAAAAACAATTTGCCAAACAAAAACAATCCAATATAGAAAGATGCCAATTTTAAGAACCTAGTGGTGGCCATGTTACTAGGTGATAAACATAGCAATTATATAAAGCATTCAACCATGCATTCCATATATAAAAGCAAATAAAAGAATGCAATCCTTGATGGCTCCCTGCTATTTCGAACTTCAAATCCTTTTCCAATTAGGAAACTTGGTTAAGAGTCCTACTTGCGTTAGGAAACCTCCGTTGCCTCCGTCACCATGGGACCCGGTTCGTTGCAACCTTCCTTGCTTGAAACTTTCCTTTTCTTGCTTGTTACAATAAATCAAATTTATACAAGCAAAACCATGAAAAACAAAAAAAAAAAACCAAAATTACATTGGAGATACCTATGCTTTTCAAGAAAGCTTACATCAAGACTAGTTGAAATATAAACAAGGAAATAATTACAACTTCCTATGATTGCTAACCGCGCAATCGTACACTTTCCAACTAATAAAAACATCCAAATCCACACACATACATGCGAACCATCAAGGATGCAATTATATGGCTGCAAACAAAGAGGTTAGTGCATTCGAAGTGCTATGTACAGCACTATAAAGAGATCTGAGATTTTTCCAGCACCCTGGAAAAATATTCCTGCACTCTTTATGCAGTCAACAGCAATCTGAAATTTTTTCCAGCAGCCTGGAAAAGATTTCTGCATTCTATTTACGCAGTAAACAGTACTCTGGGTAAATTCCAGTAGCCTGATTATATTTCTGCACACTATTTATTCAATAAACAGCAACCTAAAGGGCGCCACCATGCCCTTAATTAATCTAGGATAGATATCCACACAACATGGGATCATGATTAATCATGGTGTGGCTCTGATGCCATTGAAAGATAGTGTGATTCAGATCTGAACTCCTATTAAGAGAAGAGTTCTATGGCTGGAATTTTGAAACTTTTAACTAGGATCAGAATTAGAAAGCAAACCAGCCATGTAAATCACACCATAACACCATACAATCATAATCAACTTGTGTGAAAACAAATAAGATACAAAGAAGAACACATACCTGATGTTCTTAGGTCGAAAAACCTCTGGAAACTGAACTTTAAAATCAGATTCTTTAGACTGCAATATTCAGCAACCTTGCTGGAATTTCTCTGCAGCAGGTTCCCTTCTAGTCTTCTCCTCTATTCCCCTTTCTTCTAATCTGATTGGTTAGTGTTGGTGGAACACAACCAGGTTTCCTTCTTCTTGTTTTCCTTGATTTCTATGTTAGAAGACCAGACCTGATATGGTCTTTCTCCAAGAGGAAAAACGAGGACCAACAAGAAGTTCTCTTCTTTGTGCAAGACAATTGTGGACGTCCAAAGGGTGGTTGGCTGTTCTACCTCTCTTCCACGCCCAAAGGGTTTTTTCTCTCCTTCTTAATGCTCATACACGCCCAAGGGGAGGATACCCAGCCATATTTATAAAGAGGAAGAACCTTTTAGAAAGATCTTTCCTTAAAGAATAAGGAAACCAAGAGTTTCCAACCAAAAAGGAAACCACCCCCTTTGGACGTCCAGCCCCTTATTGCAACTAGTTTAGTTTCTAAAAATAATTAGAAAGCTACTAAACTTAAGGAGAACTTGCACAAAAAGAAAACCTTCCAAGTGATAGGACCTACACAAACTTAGGACCCACAAACTAGGGACCACATTGGCTAGCCCACACTAACTATGGTCCATGCACCAAATAATTTATCTAGAGATGTAATTCATGTATGCCTTCATGGACCTATTTGAATTTACACTCAAAATTATTTCTCCACACATTTAAACAATTTAGGAAACCTTGCCAATCTAGGAAAGTGGCTAGAGAAGGGACCAAAAGACATATTTGCCCTTGGCTCCCAAAATGACCAAAATGTCCATGCTAACCCCATAGCAACACTAGGATCATTTTAACCTTAACTCATTCCACTAGAGAGTTATGGTTGCACTCCAGGGACAAATATTAAATTGCAAATAAAGCTCATCATAAACTGACGATTGTCTTTGACCTACCAAGTACAATGACCACAATGCCCCTCTATGTAACATCCATAATCAAGTAGGTTAACCGATGTACTATCTACCTTCTTGATTATATCTCAACCTTAGAATTTCATATCCTTGACCTAATCATCATTTGGATATCATTCTCTTGATCCAGGGAGCGACCCACAAGTTCAATATCCATATGGAACATCCATATACTAAGATCTTAGATTCTGATGATTAATCGGATAATTCTAAGGGGACGATTATTCCATCATGTGATGGCATAGATTCCATATTGCATTTGCACGTCCCAACTAATCAAGCCCAAGCACCCAAAACACAGAGTTGTTGACCCATGAACAGGATCTCACCCATAGTGAATTAAAGCACAAGAACTTGACTTCGTCAGTTCATCCACAAATGCTCAAGATTAAGAGCACCGGTCACTCAGTAGCATGAGGTGATTTGATCTCTCTCTGTGATAGTACTATTTTAGAGATCACACCTACAAGTGGTCCTGTTCAATGCATGACACATGCACTAATGAGAAATCCGGAAAAGCCTCCCGTGACTTAGGTAAGTCACCCTGAATACAGGAGAGTATCTCATTATAACTTATACCAAGATGAAGTGCCCAACTCCATCTCTCAGTTATGAACAAGTTTATTGTTTCAAGTGTCCATGACTCAGACCTAACTGTGTGTAGCCACTACACACCTAAGTCATTACTAGAAAACAATGGGCCTTATACAACCATACAAATACACAAGTATAAAGAGAAAGAAGTCATTCCATTAAATAACCAATAAATATCCAGTTACAGAGATGAAAGTGCAGTCAGTGGGCTTTAGGGCATACACCAATCCCAACAACAAGGCCGAAACCAAAAAACCAAAATCCCGACCCCCTAACTTGCCACATACAGCCTGTTAGGTCACAAGGTCAAAAAAAACCAAAAAAACCTTCTTAACCGCCTAATGTGCCACATAAAGCCTTTAGGTTCACAAGGTTAAAAGGGAAAACCGAAAATCAAAAACCCACATCCAAATGTCATTTCAAAATCCTTGCCTTAAGACGGTACATGACCCCTATCATTACAGCGAAAACCCTTGGAAGCTCAAAAAAGCAACTCCATCAAAAGAAAAACGCTCAAGACTCTTGGTCAAGTAAGAAGATCTCCTTCAAATTCTCTTCGAGGCACACCAACTGCCAGAGCTGCACAACTCGTCGCTGTACCTCGAGGGGGCATTTGTTGACACCAAAAATGTCACTATGTCCCTTCAACACCAAAAGCTACATGGAGCCACATCCTGCCATAAATAGAAAGGCGCCACTTCAAGCACCAGATCTTGTCAGAATCAAACAAAAACTGCAAGATCCTTCAAAGCAGCCAAAAGAGGGGTACACATGAAGTTTCGGGCCATTTCGACATCATTTGGCTTAACTTCACTCCTCCGACAGCCAGACAAGAGCTCCCGGCAGCGACAGTGTCGAAGACTTTAAAACTTCGATCAGAGCCTACGGATGGTCTCAAAATACCTCCAAAAGGCCCCCTGCCAAATTTCAAGTCAAACGGACGACGTTTGACCCTTCATCAACTCTCGGGAAGCAAAAACAGGCCTATCGGCGACGAAGCACCCCGGAATCATGGCATCCAAATTGGAGCTAATGGATCATCTCAAAATGACTCCAATAGGTCCCCTGTCAAGTTTTAGGTCAAACGGACATCGTTTGGCCTAGTTTCAAAGCTCGGCATTTTCCTCGGGGTGAAATCAAGGCGAGCATTTGCGGGACCCCAAAAGGCTTCAAAACTCAAACCAAAGCCCATGGTTGGTCCTACTTACTACTCAGGAGGCTCCCTGTCAAATTTCAGGTCAATCGGACATCGGTTGACCACAAGTCAAAGCTCGGCATTTCTCTCATGGCGAAATTAAGGCAAGCGTTTGCGGGGCCCCAAACGGCTTCAAAACTCAAACCAAAGCCTATGGTTGGTCCTATCTAATGCTCGAGAAGCTCCACGTCGAATTTCAGGTCATTCCGACATCGTTTGGCCTAGTTTCAATGCTTGACAAAAAATCGGCAATACCGCACAACAAAGTCTTCGGCTTTCCACAAAAATAAGAAACTTTGTGCTCCGATTTGCGTGGCTTCTTGTCGGGTTTTCTTCAAGAGAATCAGGCCAATAAATGAGGAGAAATGTCAGCAAAAATACAGAAGAAAAAAGAATGAAAAAAGATCGAAAAACGGCGAAGAAACGGCGACTGGACGGCGACCAAAAAACGGGCCCAAGGCCCATGGTCGCCGGCGACCTTGGCCCATGGTCGCCGGCGACCATGGAATTCCGGCGACCCAAAAATTGCCGGAAACCCCATTTTTCGGATCCTTTTCGCGTTTCGAGTTGATTGGCCCCTGTGATTTTTCCAAAATCTGATTTTTCGTGCATGAAATCCGTCGATCTTCGTCAACATCACGGATTCACCGCCGAAATCATTGGATGACCATTAGATGCCTCGAAATCGCCAACCGTCCGACAAAGAAAGCACACTTTCTGCCCGCCCGATCGTGAAATTGACAAGACAGATGTTGCCGGCACGTTGACATTAATCAATGTCTGAAATCGCATCGCCATCCGACATCAAACAACATGTGGATCCACCGGCGGTCATCGCAAGAGGAATTCCAAAAGACGCGGCGCAGCCCGCGACTCTTCAAGCGACTTGGCGACCAATTAATGAGGTTAAATGACCCGTTTTATGACAAGTTAATGCGGTCATTAACTCATTATTTTGGACGGCCCAATCAAAAGCAAGCAAATGGGAGTTACAAGTCAAAGGATTTATGGCATTAAAGCCATGAAACTCCTCCCATGATGGGGATTAAAAGCAATTAAAGGCTCATTATTCTCCATCGGCCAATCAGATTCAAGGAAAAAGGAGTTACAAAACAAGTAATTTAAAAACTTGTAACTCCTCCCATTATGAGTATTAATGCATTCAATGCTCATAAACCCTCCTAAATGGCTACCAAAGGCCTATAAATAGGAGGGTATTCCAAAGGGAAAGGATGGGAAAAATCTCTCGCTCTCCCCCCGACGAAGACAAAAAAATCCAGAGGCCCTGCAACTCTGCTGCAAAGACCACCAAAAGGTGATTGAAGCACCCTTGGGGGGCCACCCCCCCAAGGACCTCCCTTCTTCTACCAACATGGCTAAAACGTGGCTTTTCAGCCCGTTTACTTAGCTTTTTATCAGATATAAGACCTTCTCTTGGTCTTTGTCCTTTAAAAATCTGAGGTTAGAAAGCCAAGCCAAGAATCCAAGCATCGTGTTCTCATCTGCATGGACGATGGAGGAGCCCATACATGACTCGCGACCGTCGATCTGAACGTGTCCCCACAATCGAATGAGAAGTCAGATTCCTTTTCTTGATTTCTATTGTACTTTATTTTTCTTTTAGAGACAAAAATCACAATTCTTGTCTTTCATAATGGATAAGATTTGTAAATCGCCTTTTACGGCAAAATCGCCTTTCACGGCAACAAATGAAATCGCCTTTCACGGCATATAAAAAAAACCCTTTTGTCTCTTTTCTTAAAATATGTGTGCAATAGAAACTAGAAAAAGTTTCATTTCCCCTTTCTACTTGTGAAGGTGGATCTTCGGATCACCGTTTCTAAATTCCAAGTAGAAAAGTGAAATTGGCATACCCGTACAAAAAAAAAGAAAGATGTTGATACCCTTATCTTTTCTTCTCCTCCCCTCCGCCGTACCCCGAAAAGACCCAGGGTGGAGGCAGCGGGAGAGAGGGAAGAATTGGGTCCATCAGTTACCTTGCCAGAACATACAAAAGTACCATTCCTCTTTATGACAACTTCAGTACCAAAAGTAATAGAATAACTTTTATTCACCAAACTAGAAACTGAAATTAAATTCCGTCGCAAAGACGGTACATATAATGTGTCTGACAAAACCAACTTATTATTTGAAAAACATAAAGTAATAACTCCCACTGAAACAGCATCCGCCTTAGCGTCAGATCCTAGGTTGACAATGATTTCTTCGTCACTGAGCCTCCTGGTTTCCCTGAACCCCTGCAACGTATTACATATGTGATTAGTTGCCCCGGAGTCCACACACCAGGATTCTGAAGTACCAGTTGCAAAACTAACTTCAGAAATAAGTGACTCAATCATACCTGAGGTTTTCTTCTTAGACAAATATTCTGGACAATTCCTTTTCCAATGTCCTGTCTTACCACAATGGAAACACTTACCTTTTGTCCCTGTACCCTTAGCCTTGGCCACGCCACCATTAGGACCATTCTCCACCTTAGGACCCTTCGGAACTGATTTCTTTTTGCCTTTCCGCCCTTTGCCTTTCGGCTTGGACTTGGCATCTGACTTTTCTGTCATTAGGGCAGTTGGCTTCTTCTTCAAAATCCCTTCAGTCACTACCAGTTGGCTAGACAGCTCAGCCAGAGTCAGATTCATTTTGTTCATTATGTAATTAACTTTGAAATTGTTGAATGACTCTGGTAGTGACTCAAGGATTATGTCGATCTACGATTCTGCATCAATCGCAGCCCCAAGTACATCTAACTCATTTAATGAGTCCATCATTTTCAGCATGTGTTCCTGAACAGATGTACCTTCAGCCATCTTGGTGCTTATGAGCACCCTCATAGCTGCCTGCCTAGCAGGCCTACCCTGTTCCGCAAACATCTCCTTTAAGTTTGATATAATATTGTATGCAGTCTTATAGGATTGATGTTGGTGTTGCAAAACACTAGACATGGATGCCTGAATGTAACATCGGGCCATCTCATCGTCTTTGGCCCATTTGGTGTAAAGTTCCTTTTCTTCTTGTGATGCATCCGGGCCAGGCTCATCAAGGGGGGTTTTGGTAAGGACATATTTATATCCTGAAGCAGTCAGGACAATATCCAGGTTCCGTTTCCAGTCTACATAGTTGGATCCCACCAACTTATTCTGGTTGAGGATGGTCGCAAGTGGATTGAAAGTATTTGAATTCATGCTTGAAAAACTGTAGTACATAACCATACATTCAATTAATGAATTTAAATGACATTAGGTTTTAGTATTCTACCAAATTTATGTGGGAATCCTCGTAACCATAAAATTTAGAATACATCGGAATCCCAATCCCCGGGGTATGCCTCCTTGGGGAGTGCTAATACCACCTAGATTAGTGCGGATCAAAAGTTGGTCAAAATTATTATTATGACTAACTATTCATGATCCCCATCATTCATTATTATCTAGGTATCTCATACCAAATAATGTATGACTCCCGATTGGATTTGGTTTCTAAAATAAATGAGGCAAATCCTTGGGGATACTACATCATTATTTTAGTTAAGTGTGACCCACCAACTAGCATTGTATGACAACCGTTGCGGGCAGCTTCTCCTTGGGGAGTGGACCCCCGCCCCGTCTCACCAATACTATCCTTAGGAGATCCATATCTAGTAACCAGACAAATACTTGCCCTCCGTGGGGAACGACCATTCTCAAGATGGTGCGAGGCTAATACTTTCCTTACAATGGACCTATGGTGAAAAACCATGGGGATTTTTAAATATAAATGCCCCGCTCCCACTTAATATTTTAGGATTGAGGATTTCCTTTTAGGTATATGGGCCCTTATATACAAACATCAAATCATCTCATGATATGACCAATAATTGATTCCAAGTCAAGTTATTTTATGGAAAGTCCAGTTTCTTAAATTAGTGTTACCAATGGGTCCATCTCATGGGCCCACCAACTCTAATTAGAACTCTTTCCAAAAATTAATTTGATTTGACCAATTTTGGAAACTGCTATGTTTGGATCAGATTTGGAAACATTCTAAAAATAAGCAACCATCCACAAATAGAAAGTGCTAATAAAAGAAACTAGTCCTCTCCTCCACATGGCCCAAGCGGAATAGACTTCTTGAACTTCTAGACTTTCCAAAACTTTGGGATTCATCAAACTCTTTGGGCATCTCCAAAGCTCTTTGTTTAGGAGTCCAACTTAACTTTCTTTCTTCGTCTTGGACATCACCAGAATTTACAAATTATTGAAAAATTACATAAATTCCTATGCCTCAAGAATGAGACTTACATGGTAATCTAAACATGGAAATAAAAGGGCTATAGGGAAATTCACCATGCCTTGCCCTTTCACGGGAAACCAAGGAAACCATGATGCCCTTTACACTTAGCCACAAATAAACCAATAACCACATAAAAGAAAATAAAAGTCGTGGGCCATATGGAGAGGACATTATTACCTGCAAGTTAGTATCTCATACAACTCACAAAAACATGCTGCCACTTCGATATAATATGCTCTTCGCAGAGGGGGTCCGGGGGTGTCCCCGGCGGTGGTCGAGCTGACCGGTCAGCTCGCGGGGGCCCAGGGGGCAGCGCCCCCGAAACAAAAATTGGTATAAAGGATACCATCCATCATCACATGATGCAAATCCCGGACTTCTAAAAAATAAATCCAGCAACCCGGTCCGCTCGAGCGGACTAATGTTCGCTCGAGCGGACTGTTCCAGAACCTGGTCCGCTCGAGCGGATGGAGGTTCGCTCGAGCGACCTGCTCGGAAATTTGCAGAAAATTTCTCTTTCTAGTCCGAACCAGTCCCTTTGCTAGCATTCATATCAGATATAAAAGGCAAACAAAAATCAAATCTGATCCTTACAAAACCCTAGGTCTAACCTCTTCACATCTCATGCAAAGATTAGATCTAGTTTGCTGATCTAATATGATTAGAGATGAGGTAAGGCTCTGATACCAATTGTTGGAAATAGGTGGGCCTCGTGGATGTGATATCAAAACTTTTGACCCACTTTACTCAGGGATCAAACGTCCATAAGGCCATCAACCATATCCAGGATGCAATCCCTCATACTCGTAAACCATATACAGCAATATTACAAGCAACACCATGCAAAAATAATCTATAAAAGATTAGGGAAGCAGATTATACCTTTGATGTCCGGTTGTACTTTGATGGAGAAGAAAACAACTTTAGATCTCCAAGACCTCTTAGCCTTCCACACTATGGCCCGTATCAGATCTCTTCTCTAAAGGAGATGGGTGGGATCTCCTAAAGAAAACAACTAGAAGCTCTAAATGAAACTAGAAGAGAACTAGAAGGAGAAGAGTAGTATGTGCAACTCTTGCACAAAGGGGTTTTGGGCGTGAATACCAAGGATGTAAATCCCAGCCCTTTGTTACTCCTTTTATAGCATTAAGCAACCTCCTTCTCTTGTACTAATTGAAATAGAAGTCTTACTTCTACACAGAATAGTAACCTTACTATTACCACTATTAGAAGTCCCACTTCAAATAGAAATAGTAACTTCCTAATTCCTTCATCTTAGAGTTCTAGTAGGATTAGTATCTTTCCAATAACTTGGGCTAGCGTGGGGACCACTAGGGATTCCATAGAATGCTGGCTCCAACTGGGACACGTGACCCCACATCTCATGTGCAATCCGGGCCCACAGTTAATTGCAAATAACACCACTATATAAATGCAATTGCACTCCAGTCTTAGGAATAAATTACAATGAAGACCCTAAACTTCCCGATTACCACAATTAAGCCCCTCTATCAATATCCATGGATTAATTGGACTAAAAACTGTCCCACCAATTTAGATCCACATCTTATTATCCTTGAGCCCCAATTAATCACAGTGATCATCAGTACCATCCAATTAACTCTTAATTGAGATGGGTGCGCACTTACTAATGATAAATCCATTAATTGGCACAAGGGGATAATATAGATAGATTCCATCTTGACCATTGGTTGTTCCCACAGTCCTATTACCACATACCCAAGACACCGAGGTGTTGACCTACAGTTGGCCTCACTCATTGGTGACTCAAAGCAAATGAATAGATAGAAACTTGAGTTCATCAATGTCTCAGGATTGAGAGCCTATTGCCAGGGAATTATGAGAGCAAACCTTAAACTCGAGACAGTATTCCATAAGGTGCTTTTCATGATCCTTCAATACATCCAATGTACCAGCACCGTGATCTAGAATCTTACATTCTGATGATCGAGACAAATCACACTATCTTATAGTGATCAAAGCGCTGCAACCTTATCAGATGAGATGCACAGTCTCATCACCGGTTGTGAAGATGTTTAAGTATAAGATTTGTGACAAATGTCTCCTGTGTGTGGATCTCATCCATACACATATATCACATCTAATATACTAATGGGACCCGGTTCATCTCATGAACCATTTATGTCATATGTATTGGTCATGTGCATTAAGTAGTAAAATACCATTCATCTCATGAAAGGAAAACATGATATTATTGATAAATAAAGAAATTAATCAGTTTATTACATCATAGGATGGATTGAGTCCATACAATCTAACAGTATCTGACAAAACCAACTTAATATCTGAAAATAACAAAGTTACTACTCCCACTGACACCGCCTCCACCTTAGCATCCGATCCCAAGTTAACAATGATTTCTCCGCCACTAAGCCTCCTGGTTTCCCGAAACCCCTGCAACTAATTACATATGTGATTAGTTGCACCAGAGTTAACACACTAGGATTCTGAAGTACTAGTTGTATAACTAACTTAAAAAATAAGTGACTAAATCATACCTGAGGTCTTTTTCTTAGATAGAAAATCAGGACAATTCCTCTTCCAATGTCCTGTCATACCACAATGGAAACACTTTTCCTTTGTTCCCATACCCTTAGCCTTGGCCACACCACCAGTAGTTCCATTCTCCACCTTAGGACCCTTGGGGACCGATTTCTTCTTGCCTTTCTAGCCTTTGCCTTTCAGCTTGGACCTGGCAAATGACTTTTCTGTCATCAAGGTAGTTGGTTTCTTCTTTATGATGCCCTCAGTCGCTACCAGTTGGCTAGACAACTCAGCTAGGGTCAGATAATTTTATTCATATTATAATTGATCTTGAAATGGTTGAGTGAATCTGGCAGTGACTCGAGGATCATGTCAGTCTACGATTCTGCATCAATTGCAGCACCGAGTACATCTAACTCATTCAATGAGTCCATCATTTTTAGCATGTGATCATGTACTGGGGTTCCCTCAGCCATCTTAGTGCTCATGAGTATCCTCATAGCAGCCTACCTAGCAGGCCTCCCCTGGTCCTCAAACATCTCCTTTAAGTTCGATATAATATCGTATGCAGTCTTATAGAACTGATGTTGGTGTTGTAAAACACTAGATATGGATGCATGCATATAGCACCTGGCCATATCATCATCTTTGATCCATATGGTGTAAAGGTCTTTCTGGTCCTATGATGCATTTGGCCTAAGTTCCTTAAGGCAGGGTGTGGTAAGGACATATTTGTATCCTGAAGCAGTTAGGATAATATCTAGGTTCCTTTTCCAGTCCACGTAGTTGGATCCTACCAATTTATTCTGGTTGAGGATGGTCGCAAGTGGATTGAAAGTAGATTAATTCATTCTGAATAAAATATAGCACATAATCATACATTCAATAAAAGAATATAAATGACATTAGGGTTTATATTCCACCAAATTTATGAGGGAATCCTCATAACCACTAAACTCAAAATACATCGAAATTCCAATCCCTTGGGATATGCCTCATTGGGGAGTGCGAACGCCACCTAGATTGATGCGGATCAAAGTCGATCAAAATAAGGATTAAGACTGACTATCCATGATCCCTCATCATTCATTATCATCTAGGTATCTCTTATCAAATAATGTATAACTCCCGATTAGATTTGGTTTCTAAAATACATGAGGCAAATCCTTGGGGATACTGCATCACTATTTTAGTTAAGTGTGACCCACCAACTAGCATTGCGTGACAACCTTGCGGGCAGCTCCTCCTTGGGGAGTGGGCCCCCACCCCATCTCACAAACACTATCCATAAGGAGATCCATATTTAGTAACCAAAAAAATAAAAGCTTTCCATGGGGAACGGCCATTCTAAAGATGTTGCGAGGCTAATACTAGTTTATAAGATTAGTGCTACCAATGGGTCCATCTCATGGATCCACCAACACTAATTCCATAATTATAACTCTTTCCAAAATATTAATTTGATTTGACCAATTTTGGTAACTGCTATGTTTGGATCAGATTTGGAAATATTCGATAAAAGCAACTATCCATAAATCGAAAGTGCAAAAATAGAAACTAATCCTCTCCTCCAAGCGGAATAGACTTCTTGGACTTCTTAGACTTTCCAAAACTTTGGGATTCGTCAAACTCTTTGGGCATCTCCAAAACACTTTTGGTAATCTTCAAACTCTTTGATTAGGAGTCCAACTTCACTTTCCTTCTTCGTCTGAGACACCGCCATAATTTACTAGAAAATTACATAAATTCCTATGCATCGACGATGAGAGTTACATGGTAATCTAATAATGAAAATAAAAGGATTATATAAAAATTCATCTTGCCTTGCCCTTTAACAGGAAACCAAGGAAGCCATGATGCCCTTTTACACTTAACTTCAAATAAACTAACAACCATAAAAAAAATAAATAAAAGACTTGTGGGTCATATGGAGAGGACATGAACCTACAAAGTTAGTATCATATACACAATAGGGACTAGGGTTAGGAAGCCACAATCCATTATCTCATGATGAACAAACCCAGAGAGCCATACAAAAAAATAAACTGCCTATAGCGGGGGCAGGGACCGGGGCCGCCTATAAAAGTGTGTTTTGGCCGCTGGTAAAAGTTGACCACCTAACTCGAAGTTTTTGCAAAAAAACAGCGATCTTGCCCGAACTTGTCCCTACTTGTGCATTTAGAACACATAATATATGTAAGAAACACCAAAACTGATCCTTATATACCCTTAGATCTACCCTCTTCACATCTCATGGAAAGAATAGATCTAGAAGACTGATATAACAAGATTAGAGATGAGGTATGGCTCTGATACCAATTGTTGGAATTAGATGGGCATTGTGGATAAGTTTCAAAAACTTTTGACCCACTTGACTTAGGGATCAAGTATCCATAAGGCTACAAAACCTAATCTAGGATCCAAGGCTTCAATCTCGTCAACCATGATAAGTAGAACACTATCTCCAAGATAGTAAATAGCAGCCAACAAGCAACCACAAAATCCACAACATACAAGGAAGTAGATTATACCTTTAGAGCTTGGTTGTGCTCTCATGGAAAGTTGACAACTTGCTAGATGAAGAACTTTCCTTTGTAGCAAATTAGGATCTCCAAAACCCAATTGTCTTCCACGTTATGACCCGCTTCAGATCTCTTTCCTCATGGAGAATGGTGGGATCTCCAAGAGAAAACAGTTAGAGCCTTAAAGGCAAACCAGAAGAGAAAATAGAAGAGAGAGGAGAGAGGAGAAGAGAGGGGCGTGTGCAACTCTTGCACATGGGCGTGGATTCCAGGGGATGGGCATCCAACCCCTTCTCTCCCCTTTTATAGGTCCAAGCAACCTCTACTTACTAATTAATAATAGAAGTCTCACTTCCATAAGAATTAGTAACTTTCTTCTTTTTAATTATTATTAGAAATCTCACTTCCATAACAATTAGTAACTTTCTATTTCCTTTTCTTCTTAAATTTAAGTAGAATTAGTAATGATCTAATCTTGGGCTAGCGTAGGGATCACTAGGGATTCCATAGAAAGATGGCTCCAATTGGGACACCCTGACCCCACATCTCATGTGTAATCCGAGCCCACAGTTAATTACAAATAACTAAACTATATAAATACAATTGAACTCTAGTCTTAGGAATAAATTACAACGAAAACCCTAAACTTCCCTATTACCACAAGTAGCCCCTCTATCCATATCCATGGATCAATTGGATTAAATATATCCCACCAATTTAGATCCACATCATATTATCCTTGAGACCCAATTAATCACAGTGATCATCAGTACTATCCAATTAACTCTTAATTGTAGATGGGTGCGCACTTACCAATGATAAATCCATTAATTGGCACAAGGGGATAATGAGGATAGATTCCATCTTGACCATTGAATGTTCCCATAGTCTTATTACCACGTACCCTAGACATCGATGTGTTGACCTACAATTGGCATCACTCATTGGTGACTCAAAGCAAATGAATAGATAGAAACTTAAGTTCATTAATGTCTTCGGATTGAGATCCTATTGTTAGGGAATTATGAGAGCAAACCTTAAAGTATAGACAGTGTTTTATAAGGTGTTTCTCATGGTCCTTCAATACATCCAATGTACCAGTAAGATGATCAAGAGTCTTACACTCCGATGATAGAGACAGATCACACTATCTCATAGTGATCATAATACTGCAACCTTATCAGATGAGATGCCCAATCTCATCACCGGTTGTGAATCAATTTAACTATAAGATTTATGACACATGTCTCCCGTATGTGAATCTCATCTACATACATGTATTATATCTAATATACTCGTGAGCTCCGGTCCATCTCATGAACCAGCATGTCATTAGTATTGATTATGTGTAAGAAGAAATAAAACACCATTCATCTCATGAATAGAAAGCATGATTATATTGATAAATGAAGAAATAAATCAATTTATTACATCATCCACTGGATTGAGACCACATAATCTAACATAAATGAGCGGGCTTGGGCTTAACATGTTTAACGTGGGTTGAGCTTAGGAGAAGCATGAATGGCCCTTGTCAAGCTTGGGATTGATTTGGGCCTGTGCTTCTAATTCTAGTCTGGATTGGATATTCCTTAGCCACAAACCGGCCCATGAGCACTGCTACTCTTACCCATTGGGATTGAATCTGAAAAAAAATGCACTGTTAATAGACTGTTACACTTGGAGTATATTAAATCAAAAGATAGTATAATTTGATGGGGCTGATTCTTTGCTTGACCCTTATTTCTAGCCTGCCTCCTACTCCAATAGATGAGAATTCACCTAAGAGGGCCCCACAAGCCAGACAATATGAGTTTTGCTTGAAGGTGAAAATTGCCTTGGCCAATTGAGCTCTAGTTAAACAAATTAACTTTAGGTAAACCCTTCGGTGATCCTAAACCATTCAAAATATGCATCTGCCTGTGTTTACCTGTAGGTTCAAGCTTCAGGTCTTTCATCCCTGTAAGATTTGACTGGACAGCAAGAACTTGATTGCACCCCAAAGTGTATGTGTATCTTTTGAAAAACTCACAAATTTCTGTACAAAGAGGCCATGCCATTCGCATTCATCTCGTCAATTCAAACTGTAATACATTATTAAATCATCATCATCATGCATTATTCGATATGATTATCAAATTCTGCATTTTTCAAGGAAATATGACAATCTGATCGGATGCATTTTAAAACACAAACAAGACATAATCATGCAATTTAACATCGAATATGACTCTCACGGGAGCAAAAAAAATAAAAAATTTACTTTATGTTGAGACGAACCAATTGATACCAAATGGACATTTTGGATAACTGAAAAGTTAACCCAATTGTACGGAAAATCATCATTAATTATGAAGATAATGTTCATAGTTTAATAAGAAGTTTCTCTATATATGGTGGTGAATATTGACCGATAAAAATGGGTCTTCCTTCATGTTTGAGACATTATGAAAATGGTTTAGATCTCAAAAAGATCAACTCCACATGCATGAATGTAATTTGGAATCTAATATGAGCTCACTTGACCTGACCGATAAGGTAAATTGCACCTTACTTTCATGCGCGTGTGACACTTGTTTTATTCAGGTCAGAACAGTTCTCACAAATAGTGTGAGAAGTCTCGTCCCAGCCGTTGCATAGTGCAAATGATCCAACGGCTGAAAACATATCATATTTAAGTGAAAATTTGGGACGGCCTGGCCAATTTTTTTCATTTTCCTCTCTCCCGTTCCCGCTTCCTCTCTCCTGCCAACCTTCCCTCTGTCTCCTGCCTCCCTCCGTCGCCCGCGACGTTTGGTTTTCTCTCTCCCACCCAAAATCTCTCCCTCATCTCCCTCCTTCTCTCCCGTCTCCCCCCCCTCTCTCTCCCGCCTCCATCCATCGCCCGACCCATTTACCCCTCCCCTGCAAAGGAAAAGAAACCCAACGGCCGACTTCCTATCTACAGCCCCAAATCTCTCTCCCGTCTCCCTCACTTTCTTATGTTTCCCCTTCCTCTCTCCCATGAGACCATGAGACTATGGACCCAACGGTGCTGAAGTAGCTTATTTAAGTGTAAAAAAAAAAAAGGCAAAACCTCCCAAAAGGTCTCTCTCCTGTCTCTCCTCAACACTGAAATGCCTCAAGTCAGATTGTAGACCCCATTTCATGAAGCAGTGGTTGACATAGTTTCACTGTTAGAATTGGCTATTGGACGTGGTAGTGTTGATGGGGGCTATGTTGTCATGTAAAGGGGTTTGAATGTAAAGGGTGTTGCTGCCCACGGCATGTTATAATGTTTTTCTTTGTTGGAATGGATTTGTTTGAATAGAGATTTTTCAGAATGGAATGGAATTGTTGGACTTAAATATTGTAATTGGATGTTGGTCACTGAATGCTGTAATGGAAGTGAATTGAATGTTACAGCAATTGAACAGTGAAATTCTGGTCTATTTGAACGTTGCAATGGAAGTTAATGAAATGTTCTACAATGGATGTGCCAAATGTTGATTTGTTTGAGTGTTATAATAGACATCTATACTAACCGGGACATCTTTTGATGAAACATGCTACACAACTGTGGTGTGCTATTAGAATGGAATCCTCATCCAGTAGCCGGATTGAACTCCTCTGGTTCAAGTAGTGCGGAGAGACTCCGTATGCCAATCGACCGACGCTGGCTCCATAAGCTGTAGGTTATTCTTCAATTAGAGCTAAAGCTTTTTTTGAAGGATTCTTACAGTACCCGGTGGTGAAGTAGAGGGAGAGAAGGCCCTCACCAGGAGGGCCTAGAATATCTCATTATAAGAAGTGAATAGAAGGCCATTGGGGATTGTCAATGCAGAAGGCCCTGTTGCAACATTTGACTTTGGTATCAAGTTATTCCATTGACAACTTGTAAATGGTGTTTTTCTAGTTCATTTGACTGTAATGAAAGTGTTTCAAATGTTGCAGCCAGGCCTTATCATTTGATAAAATGGGTTCATCCGATTAGGTTCTCTGCAATTATCAGAATTACGTTTAGTATTTAAACAAATGGATACATGGCATAGCAACAAGAAGCAGATTTCAATGTCAAGCATTGGGTCGATGTTTAGGGTTTTTTTTTTAATGGGATCTTATTATGGAAAGAGAAGTCCTGAGTACAGTGAGCTATCCACAGTCAACAGAGTTTTCAGTTCTTGATTGCTCTAATATGTGAGCGTAGTTTTGTTTTGCATTTCATAACTAATGTTCCAACATCCTTCCATTCCCCACCTGTGCAAGTCAACCATAAGTCCTGTGTGAAGCATGGTTCTAAATTCATTCCATTATGTCAAAATCCATTTCATTCCATTCTAGAATTCAATTTCATTTCTAATCACAATATCCATTTCCATTCCAAAATACAAGCACCATTCCATTCCATGCTCAAATACAAAGAATTCAATTTCATTTCCGACCACAACATTCATCTCAATTCCTTTAATCAAAATACGTGCCCCACCACAATTTGAACAACAAATGATCCAATTTGAAAACCACCACTCCATTGTCTTCTTAAGCCTACAAAACAGAGAATCGCAAATCAACCCATAATTGTAATTAAGGCTGGGTTAGGGGCATCGATTTATTGTTTATGAGATTTGGGCGATTTAGGCCTTTGGGGGATAGAAATTTGGGGATTTAGGGTCGGGGAATTTGAGTGCTTAGGGATTTGGGATTTAGGATATTGGGGCTTCTTGTAATCCTTAGGATTCGGGGTTTAGGGTACAAAGATTTAGCGGTTTAGGGTTTGGCATCATTTAGAGGGAAAATCGAATGTGAGGGAATGAGGATGAGGCTTTGGAAGAAGGGACGCCTTGGGTGAGAAAGAGAAAGGGAAAAAAGGATAGAGAACAAGAAAGAGTCTCAGATAGCCATTGTTGTCGCGACGTTTTGAAGCATTTGCCGTCAGCAGAGTTGAGCCTAGAAGTTGGAGTGAGAGTCTTTGGGGATCCATGACAGGTGAGGAAGATGCATAGCCATTTGCGGAGTTGGCCAAGAGAGAGGCAGCTGAAACGGACGAGAGGGAGGGAGGGAGATGGGAGATAGATTTGGGGTGGGAGAGAGGAGCACAAAACGTCGTGGGCAATGGAGGAAGGCGGGTAAGAAAGTGAGGGGAGAAAGGATAGACCGAAACGGGAGAAAGGGAAATGAAAGATAAAAACGGGTGGGCCGTCCTAAATGTTCACTTAAATATGCTATATTTCCAGCCGCTAGATCATTTGCACGATCCAATGGTGGGAATGATGAGGACTGTTCTCACCGAAATAAAACCCATATATATACACACTAGTGGTGCCCTTGCACGTGCACTGAACACACAGTTTTACTAAGAAAATCTTTAAAAAATAAAGTTCTTAAAAAATTCAGTAGAAGCTTCAATACGTTTAAAAATAAAATTTCAATAGAAAATGAGTGATTGTAAATTGCAAGGCTCGTGCAATGTCCAAATACAACTGACACTACTTTTTTTCTATACATTTGGAAATAATAAAATAATGATATAGTGAGAAAAATGATATCTCAAAAGACAATCGATATGGAATTTGCATAACTTTTTGAGGATATAAATCACATATTTCTAAATATTTTGTCATGAATGTGTACAAAGAAATTCCAATTTACTTTATTTAACATGTCAGGTCGACTTATCAGTTTTCTGGTAGACTTAACCTGCTAAAGTTGGAGTCCAGTCGAAAGCATAGTCAAAATGATAACCTGCAGTTTTATAAAAAATAAAAATAAAAACTAAGGACCAGATGAGCTTACTGTTCTAACCAATTACCAAGAACATCATATGTTCACTACAAAATCAGATTCTATTAAGGAAAAAAATTAATTATATCTTACCTAAGGACATCAGAATAACCAAACTGAGATGATGGTTTTAGAATAATGAAGTAATTCGACTTGTCCTCAAGCGACAGGGATCAACAATGGTGGAATTATGATATGAACTCTGACGGGGAGGATGTGCAAAGCACCAGTTGATCAATATTAATATTTAACATGTGCTTTGTTTTATTTTATAAGACGGACCACCATCAGGTCAAAAGAGGCAATACCTCTCCAAGAGTCAGCATCTTCTTTTGCTTGATATGAAGTGCTATATTTTATACCCTGTAAGAAAAGGATAATACATAGTAATCATAGAAGTTTAGTTAAATGGAAGCTCACAAATAGAGATATCCATAGTGAAAAAATTTCAAAAAACAAAAAACTACAAATACAAATCTGCCAAAAGAATTGGACCTTCCTCTTAAGAAATACATAAGAATGTAACCCAGGTATTCTAGATCAATTCTTCTGTTCTGTTCTGTATAGAGGATGAGAGTACTAATCAAAGTAAGAAAAATTCAAAACGAACAAAGACAAACTGAATTTGTTGCAGCTTGGCATCAAATACTTATTTTAGTTGTTTACACTTAAAACGATCACTTCATTAATTGGCTCTAAAGTTAGTAGTAATGCTAGCATAACAAGTAGTTTCTATGCGATTCTCGTTTTTCCTTTAAGGAAAGGCAAGACGTTTCATTGAAATATATGAAAAGAAGAAGAAGAAGAAGAAGCTTGCAATGATGAAAGAAATAAATGTGTTAGAAAATGCTCAAAGTTTTTCAATTTAATCCTCATGAGTAAGAGCAATAATAAATAAATATATGTATGCCCTTGAAATGCACTTTTATAATAAAAAAATTCACAAAAAGTTGTATATTAAGAAACTAAAAATTATATTGAACAACAACAATTTTACGATAACAATCTATATGACCTACCACTAAATTGCATTTATGGAATTATCTTTAGCAATCACTAATATCGGAGGAGAACCAATATTTGGTAGTAGTTATCACATTATCCAAATTGTGATTACTCTTCCAATAGGGGTATAAATCAAGATCAATACAATTATTATGTCAGATTGAAAATTCAATTATTCTAACTAAATAAAATACAAACACATGAAGCAAAAGGGAAAATAATATTTACATGTTTTAAATGGTAACTTTCATTAAAAGAGAGAAAAAAATAGGGCAGACATAAAATGAGTTTAAGTTTGTACATCTCACTTTATATATATTAAAGCGAAGGGGGAGGTAGGCTGTGAGGGGTGCCACCTCATCCCTAAAAAGTCTTTTGGGTTGTGAGGGGTGCCACATCATCCCTAAAAGGTCTCTTTTTTCAAAGAAGGCTACTCTTTCTCTCCTAAAACATCTCTCATAAGAGATTTTTATGAAAGTTTGAATTTGAGTCATATTTCTTGCCATTATCCAAATTATAAGCAAATCTTTACAGTCGGTTTGTTTTCTTTTCCTTAGATCTTCAATCATCAATGATTTGTTTTCTTTTCCTTGGATCTTCAATCATCAATGGGTCCCCATGTTAAATATGTTTTGTGGGCCCTATCGATGATTGAAATCCAAACTGTTGCTCCTTAACTCTCCTTTCATTTTTTTTTTTTCCCTAAATGGATGGATCCAGTAGTGGGCACCAGTTCGTGTTAAATATATTTCAAGATTGGACTCCAGTATTAGATGAAATCCCAATGGCCTTCTCTTAATCCATTTTTTTCTAAGAGTGGGCCCCACTGATGGAGGGAGGCAAGCCTATTAGCCGTTGTCTGGTTTCTTAATGGATGCAAATCAATTAGTGGGCCTCGCACATTTAACTTATTTCTGCAGTGGGACCCACTCATGGATTAACATAGATATAGTTTTCTAGGTAAAAGTCTCATAATTTATGGCTATTAAAGTTAATGTGTTTATACATTTTTCTTTAAAATCTAGCGCTTAAAAACGGTTTGATCGATTCTATAATTGTATTAGTGCTACTTCAAAGGGGTAGAGAAGAAATTTGTGCGAAGGGATTTAAATAACCATTGGCTTATGTGAAGATAACAATTGTATTTATGATTGAAGATGTGTTGACTATTTTTATATAAATATGTATGAATATATTCTTATATGTTTATAATTAATTTTGATACCTCATAAATTAAAAATGTAATATCTTACTTTTTCGCCCGGGCTAAGTACGGGGCGTTGTTGCTAGTTTTTATTTATGATATTTTGTCAGTTGCTACTTTTTTCTAGAAGAGAAAAAGAAAAAATTAAACATAAAGCAATTATGCAAACGAAGTACCTGTATATATGGGATGTGCTTATAAGTTTTGGTGGTCCCTATATCTTTTTCAAATGCCATAATAAATAATATACAACTGGAGGAACATCAATTTACAAATATTTAAGGTTACTGTACAAAAGATTAAATGATTAATATTTAAAAATAATAACAAAAGGTTACATCCGTGCAAAGAAAATAATCTCATATCTTCTGGAAACCTCCCGGAGCCCTCTGATGTTCTTAACTCTCAAATTTCAAATACAAATACCACTCAAGTATCTTTTAGTTCCACCAAAAAATAAAAATAAAAATAAATAAATAAATAGAAAATATTTGCACAATTAGCATTGTTTCAGGTAAAAAAAAATCAGAGAATGTTAATTCTCTCGTGTGTAATCAATTTGGTATTTGAATTATAACACAACCACCAATTAATCACCAACAACAATAACAAAAGTAGCAAGCTAGCTAATACCTTTTGTTGCGACTTTTAAACTGATGGCGAAGTACTTAAAGTGCCCATAAAATTGTAAGTATTGAACACCAAAAGGTAGTAAGTAAAATAAACTTGATTCCTTTTCTTTTGATCCATTATAAAATACCGTATTCATTTTCTTTTTTATTTTCATCCCGTCTTAGTTCAAGGTTTATTATTGAGAAAGCACATGGCATTTAGGTTTTCAAAGTTAAAAGGCCAATAAGAACACCATGAACCACATAATGGAGTAAATAGTACATAGTTAAAATCTTTTATATTTCCCACCTTGGCTTAGTTTATTAACCGGGGTGGACAAAATAGTGCCAAGAAAAACTAAAAAAACTTTTCGAATGATAAAATCTGAAATATTTTTCCTTTGAAGTGATTCTTTAATTGAACCATATCTCACAATTAATTTTACAAAAGACAAAAAAAAAAAAAAAAAAAAAAAAAAACAATTGAATAAAAATTTGGAAATATTAATGAACAAAATGGTTCATTGAGAACCACAAATGAATGCTTATTGGTCTTATCCCATTCATGAGGGCTTGGGAGGGTGACGGTTAAAGGGGCATTGGTCTAGAACGTAAGAATTTAACTAACATAAACTAAAACGGGAAAAAGAAACAAAATAAAATGTCAGATTCTTATACAAATATGAATTAAGTTTTTGGCCTTTTGAATATTAGCACCTGTACTACTTTAAAAAAGCCCTTCCGCTTCGACTCTATGGAGAAGGAAAACAGATTCTGACAGATACTGGAAAGCTTTTCCATGCCTCATAGTATCGTCCTTTTAATTATTATCTACTTTGCTTTTCTTAACCAGGACACTTTCTATTTGAGTTTTCCATTTTCCTATCTTACATGGGATTTAATATTAAAATAGCACTCGAACTGCCCGAAGAATGCATCTCGGTCGTAAACAACCATATATCACATGTAAAGCGTACCTAACCCTTAACTCACTTGAAACACATTTTAGAGAAAAAAAAACATATCTGAATATACTAAGATGTGTATTTCAGATAGAAACGGATTAGAATTTCGTGAAATGCGATTTGGAGCCAACAGTTTTCCAGAATTATCTAAAATCCCCTACTCTCGGCGCGAAGTACGGGTTTCAGTCATAAACAACTTTTAATCCCATATAATGCGTTTTTAACCCTAGTATCGACTGTGTAACCCATTTTAAATAGGAAAGCATTTCAGAATATCTTAAAATGCGTATTTCAACATAGATACATATGAGTGCACTTCAATACAGAATACTAGTTCAGAATACCCTCAAATGCCCCTGAATCACTGCTTACGTGTTTTTATAGAAATATCAACTATTGATTACAAAAATTACGTTCTTTGTTAGCCAGAAATGGCCTTAAATACCATTAGAATAGATATTTTGCCCTAATTTGTCTGAAATTCTGTTTTCAATGGAAAGGATATCGCTGAATTTTTGTGATAGCGTGTTTTTCACTTTGTGAGCCGCGTGAAATGCAGTTTGCACCCAATATTTTTGCAGACCTGCCTAGAAATCCGTACGAACTGCCTGAATCACGACTTTGAGTCTTGTACAACCCCTAAACCTCTATAATGCATTCATAATCTTAGAATCGCGTGAAACACATTTTAAAACAAAACATATCTTATGATATCGTAAAACTTGTATTTCCGCCCATAATCGTTTGAAACACATTTCAGAGTAAAAGATTAGAACATTAAACCCTTAAATGCCCTGAAATCATCCGGCACGCTTTTTCATAGATATAAGCTTTTGATTGCATGAAATACAATTTTCATTCAGATATTGCTTTTAACCCTCACGAGATTAGTTCTTAAGCCCGGATTTTCCTGAAACACATTTTTAATGAAAAAGGTATTCAAGAATTTTCTAAAGCGCGTCTTTCAACAGTGAATCACGTGAAATGCAGTTTAGAGACAACATTTTCCTAAAACTGAATAAAACGCGATATTAAGTTAAAATAGCCCTTAAACTACTTGAAGCACGCGTTTCGGTCTTAAGCAACTCTAAATCCCATTTAAAGCATTCAAAACCCTGCAGTCGGATGAAACCAATTTTAAAACAGAAAAGTATCTCAAGATATCTAAAATGCATGTTTCAGCATAGAGTCGCATGAAACGAATTTCAAAGCAAAAGACTAGACCATAATATCCTAAATCATCCTAAAATCTTCCAACACGTGGATCTATCTATTTACAGGTTATTGATCGCACGAAATAAGTTTTTTGTCCGTTAGAAACGGGCTTAAATCCCGTGAGATTAGTTATTAAGTCCTAATTTTTCTTAAATATGTTTTACGGTGAAACGATATCACCTGATTTTCTACAGCGCATCTTTCAACCGTAAATTGCTTCAAATACGATTTATCCCCAATATTTTCGCAGAGACGGCTAGGAAATCCCCTTCGATCTGCTCAAAGCATGGGTTTCATTCTTAAACAACCCTGATCCCCTGCAATACGTTTCCAATCCCAGAATCACTAGAAATCCATTTGAAAGAAAAACATATATCAAAATATCCTAAAATGCATATTTCAGCGAAGAATTGTATAAAATGCAATTCAAAGTAAAAGACTAAACCATAATGCCCTGACATGCCCCTGAGTCACCTAGCATGCGTTGTTATTGAAATATACGCTATTGATTGTACCGACTATGATTTGCTGTCAGAAGTTGATTAAAATCCCACGAGGTTACTTCTTAATCCCAAATTTGCGTGAAACTCATTTTAAAGGAAAACAGATATCCCAAAGTTTTCAAGAGCGCGTCTTTCAACCACGAACAACGTGAAACGTGGTTTAAAGTTTACATTTTCCTAGAACGCGATTTAATATTAAAATAGCGCTCAAATTGCCTGAAGAATGCGTGTTGGTCTTAAACAACCCTATGTCCCATGTAAAGTGTACCTAACCCTAGACTCGCTTGAAACCCATTTTAGAGAGAAAATATCTCTGAATATACTAAAATGTGTATTTCAGTTAGAAACGGAGTAGAATTCTGTGAAATGCGATTTGGTGCCAACATTTTCGGAGAGCAGTCTTGAATCCCCTACTTCCAGCGCGAAGCATGGGTTCCAGTCTTAAACGACCCTTAGTCCCATGTAATGCATTCCTAACCCTAGTATCACCTGTGAAACCCATTTTAAATAGGAAAGCATCTCAGTATATCTTAAAATACGTATTTCAACATAGAATCACATGAATATATTTCTTTGCAGAATACTAGTTCGAAATACCTTAAAATGTCCTTAAATCATTGAGTACGCGTTTTTATTGAAATATAGGCTATTAATTGCACAAATTATGTTCTTTAATAGCCATAAATGGCCTTAAATACCATTAGATGAGTTCATTTGCCCCATTTTTTCAGAAATCCGTTTTAAAGTAAAAGGGTAACACCGAATTTTCGAGAGCGCGTCTTTCACTTCAGAATTGCGTGAAACGTAGTTTGCACCCAACATTTTTGTAGACCCGCCTAGAATCCCCTACGAACTGCCCGAATTACGACTTTCAGTCTTATACAATCCTTAACCCTCTACAATACGTTCCTAATCCTAGAATCACGTGAAACACATTTTAAAACAAAACGCATCTTAGGATATCGTAAAACTCGTATTTTTGCCCGTAATCGTATTAAACACATTTTAGAGTAAAAGATTAGACCATTAAACCCTTAAACGCCCTGAAATCGTCCAGCACGCTTTTTCAACCAGATATTGGCCATTGATTGCACAAAATACAATTTTTATTTCGAAATTGCTTATAACCCCCACAAGATTTGTTCTTAAACCCGGATTTGCCCGAAACACATTTTAAATGAAAAAGATTTTCAAGAATTTTCTAGAGACTTTCAACCGTGAATTACGTGAAATGAAGTTTAGAGACAACATTTTCCTAAAGCCGAATAGAACGCGATTGGAAGTTAAAATAGCGCTCGAACTATCCGAAGCACGCGTTTCGGTCTTAAAAAACTCTAAATCTCATTTAAAGTATTCAAAACCCTACAGTCGGATGAAACCAATTTTAAAGCAGAAAAGTATCTGAAGATATCTAAAACGTATGTTTCAGCATAGAATCGTATGAAACAAATTTGAAACCAATAGACTAGACCAGAATACCCTAAAACGTCCTAAAATCTTTGAGCACGTAGTTTTATCTAATTACAGGCTTTCGATCGCACGAAATAAGTTTTTTGTCTGTTAGAAACGGGCTTAAATCCCGTGAGATTAGTAATTAAGTCCTAATTTTTCTTAAATATGTTTTACGGTAAAACGATATCACTTAATTTTCTAGAGCGCGTCTTTCAACTGTAAATTGCTTCAAAAGCGGTTTACCCCCATTATTTTCGCAGAAACGGCTAGGAAAGGCCCTTCGAACTGCTCGAAGCACGGGTTTCATTCTTAAACAACCCTGATCCCCTGCAATACGTTCCTAATCCCAGTATCACTATAAATCCATTTGAAAGAAAAACGTATATCAGAATATCCTAAAATGCATATTTCAGCCAAGAATCGTAAAAAATGCAATTAAAAGTAAAAGACTAAACCATAATGCCCTGACATGCCCCTAAGTCCTTGCATGCGTTGTTATTGAAATATACGCTATTGATTGCACCGATTACAGTTTGCAGTCAGAAGTCGATTTGAATCCCACGAGATTACTTTTTAAGCCCAAATTTGTGAGAAACTCGTTTTAAAGGAAAAAAAGATATCCTAAAGTTTTCCAGAGCGCATCCTTCAGTCTCGAACAACGTGAAACGTAGTTTAAAGTTTACATTTTCCTCGAACCTCGTAGAATACCATTAGATAGTTCTTTTGCAATAATTTGTCTGGAATTCTGTTTTAAAGGAAAAGGATAACACCGAATTTTTGATAGTGCGTTTTTCACTTATGACTCGCGTGAAACGCAGTTTGCGCCTAACATTTTCGCAGACCCGTCTAGAATTCCGTACGAACTACCCGAATCACGACTTTGAGTCTTATACAACCCTTAACCCTCTCCAATGCGTTCCTAATTTTAGAATTGCGTGAAATACATTTTAAAACAAAACGTTTCTTATGAGATCGTAAAACTCGAATTTCTGCCCATAATCGTATGAAACACATTTCAGTGTAAAACATTAGACCATTAAACCCTTAAATGCCCGAAAATCGTCTGGCACCCTTTTTCATCCAGATATAAGCTTTTGTTTGCACGAAATACGATTTTCATTCAGAAATGACTTAAAACCCCCACGAGATTAGTTCTTAAGCCCAGATTTGCCCAAAACACATTTTAAATGAAAAAGATATTCAAGAATTTTCTAGAGCACCTCTTTCAGCCGTGAATCTCGTGAAATGCAGTTTAGAGACAGCATTTTCCTAAAGCAGAATAGAATGCGTTTTTAAATTAAAATAGCCCTCGAACTATTCGAAGCATGTGTTTCGGTCTTAAACAACTCTAAATCTCATTTAAAGTGTTGAAAACCTTACATTCGCATGAAACCAATTTTAAAATAGAAAAGTATCTCAAGGTTTCTAAAATGCATATTTCAACATAGAATCGCATTAAACAAATTTCAAAGCAAAAGACTAGACCAAAATACCCTAAACTGTCCAAAAATCTTCTAACACATAGTTTATCTAATTATAGGCTATTGATCGCATGAAATAAGGTTTTTGTTCGTTAGAAACGAGCTTGAATCCCACGAAATTAGTTTTTAAGTCCTAATTTTCCATAAACATGTTTTACGGTAGAACGATATCACATAATTTTCTAGAGCACACCTTTCAACTGTAAATTGCTTTAAACGTGATTTACACCCAATATTTTCCCAGAGACGGCTAGGAAATCCCCTTGGAATTGCTCGAAGCACGGGTTTCATTCTTAAACAACCTCGATACCCTACAATACGTTCCTAATCCCAGAATTAGTGGAAATTCATTTGAAAGAAAAACGTGTATCAGAATATCCTAAAATGCATATTTCAGCCAAGAATCGTAAAAAATCAATTCAAAGTAAAAGACTAAACCATAATGCCCTGACCTGCCCTTAAATCCCCCAACATGCGTTGTTATTGAAATATACGCTATCGATTGTACCAAATACGATTTGCTGTCAGAAGTCGCTTAAAATCCCACGAGATTACGTCTTAAGCCCAAATTTACGTGAAACTCGTTTTAAAAGAAAATAGATATCCAAAAATTTTCTAGAGCGCGTCTTTCAACTGCGAATAGAATGAAACATGATTTAAAGTTTATATTTTCCTATAGCATAGAACGCGATTTAATATTAAAGTAGCACTCGAACTGTCCGAAGCATGCGTTTCGGTCTTAAACAATCCTAAATCGCATGTAAAGCGTACCTAAAGCTAGACTCGCTTGAAACCCATTTCAGAGAGAAAAATATCTCTGAATATACCAAAATGTGTATTTCAGTTACAAACAGAGTAGAATTGTGTGAAATGCGATTTGGGGCCAACATTTTCCAAGAGCAGTCTTGAATCTCCTACTCCCGGCGCGAAGCACGGGTTTCTTTCTTAAAGGTCCCTTAATCCCATGTTATGCGTTCCTAACCCTAGTATCACCTGTGAAACCCATTTTAAATAGAAAAGCATCTCAATATATCTTAAAATACGTATTTCAACATAGAATCACACAAGTGTGTTTCATTGCAGAATAGTAGTTCGGAATACCTTAAAATGTCCTTAAATTATTGAGTACGCGTTTTTATTGAAATATAAGCTATTTATGGCACAAATTATGTTCTTTGTTAGCCAGAAACGGCCTTGAATACCATTAGATTAGTTCTTTTGCCTTAATTTTTCTGAGATCCGCTTTAAAGTAAGAGGGTAACACTGAATTTTCAAGAGCGCGTCTTTCACTTGTGAACTACATGAAACGCAATTTGCACCCAACATTTTTGCAGGCCCGCCTAGAGGACATGGCGTTCTCTCTCTTGATATTTTTCAAAGGCATTTGGGGGAGAGATTTCAGGAATATCTCATTTGAGAAATTTGAAAAAGATGAGTAGAAATTGTCTTTTTTATGGAGAGGACTTGATTGAAAGAATTGTAGAAAACTTTAGACTTTTTTGAAATACTCAAATCTTCACTTACTTATTTAAAAATGAGCCAAAGTTTTTGTACTTTCTTGGAATTTCTCCTTTCTATGATTTTAGTCACTTCTAGAAATATATTTCTTAGGATTCTTAGGAATTCAATTCCATCTAAACAAAGGGTCTCTGGGGCTATTCGTTTTCATTCATTTACATATATGAACGATGCACATGCATAACATTTACGCATGATTGCATTTGTTTACATTCATTTACGCATTACGTGCATAAATAATTTGTGAAATTGGTGTGTAAATGAGGTCATTTTTATCCTCTCATTTAGACATCATGTGCATAAAATGAGGTGTAAAAATAGTGTGTAAATGAGATCGTTTTTATCTTCTCATTTATACACTAGAAGAGGTGGCAAACATTGATTACACACCTCTCATTTGCAAAAAAATCATCAAATTCCTCCCCCCTCCCTCTTTCCTTTTGAATAAATACACATGAGTTTGAAAATCTGTTGATCATTTTTCATTTTTCAATCATGTGATCCCAAGATATATGATTCAAATAGTTTCCCTTTTCTATTATACCAATAGCCCTCAAGACATTTAGTTTCATTTCAAAGTTCCAACCTATAGATCTGGTTTTCTTCACTTTTGGATCTTCAATTAATGTTCTTAGTTGTTCAATATTATCCCGGTTAAGCCCTACGGATTTCACAAACCCGCGGGGGGGGGGGGGGGGGGGGGGGGTATTTCACAAGATGTTTTTCTCTTAAATAAAATGCCTAAAGATGCATGTATAAGAGAACAATGAAGTACAAATTTAATACCTCTAAAAAGGTTGAATAGAAAGTGGAAACTTAACTTCTAGAAGCATGCATATGAATGACAAAGTCTATGAATAATGCATGAACTAGAAATCACTCTATCTCTTTTGAAAGATGAAACTATAATTGATGCAAAGATGATAAACATAAGTAAGAGAAAGAGTTGTTTTACAAACACTTGGTTTTTCAAAAGATCTAACTTGAATGAGAAAGAACAATCTTAAGATTAACAAGTTAGTTTTGAAAACAAGAATTCATAACTCAAGTGAAATGTAAATCATATGTAGATTTCATAAAATTAAGACATTTCAAAGTTCATAGCATATTATGAAACACAACATCTCAAGAAGAAAACCAACTATATGATCATGCTTGAAAAGAAAACAAGGATTTAAAAAACAAAGCATGAAATTAAATCTTGGGATAAAGAAGGCACACCCATTTGAAGATCAAAGGTTGAATCAATGGATTGGCCTCATAATCCCTTCTCTAATCCTCTTAAAAGTTGTCCTTTCTTGTCCTTGAAGATTCCTCAAAAGTTCAAGCCTTTTTGCAAAACAAAAAGTCACTTTTTATAGAGAAAAAGTTGCCAACGGCTAGTGCCCGGTCGACCTGGTACAGGGCCGGGTCGACCTCCCCTTAACGGTCATAAAACTGCCCGTTGCAGAACTCCCTAACGGTCAGAATCCCGGTCGACCCGCAGTGTGCCCGGTCGACCGGGTCCCTTGGCCCGGTCGACCGGCCACACAGGCAGGTCGACCTGGAGACAGCCCACAAAAACAGAATTTTTAAGGAAGATGAAAATGAGAGGGCTTCTTTCCAAGGGACTTTGAGGCACAATGAACAAGCTTGGGAAAATGACTTAAAAAGGATGAAAATAGAATTTTAAAGCCATGAAACTTTCAAACCAAAAATATGGATTTAAAGAGAAAGCAATTAGAAAGCTTGAAATGATTTTTGAACTTAAGGAAAGAACATATTGAGATTTTTTAAAAACTTGAACTAAAAACTTCATGATCTTTAAGATAATTAAGATTAGAAAACCATGCATATCATTTAATAAAAACAAAAGATTATGAAAGAGAAACATGCATGAAGATCCTAAGATGAAGAACATGAATGAATGAGAGGACAAGCTATGAAAATGAATGCATCCTATCAAATTGCAACAAAATAAAAACTCTAACAATCTCCCCCTTTGCAATTTGATGGCAAATCTAGAAGCTTGAACTCTCTCTCTATCTCCTCCGAACCTTGAACAACAACTTCTTTGGATATTTAAGGAGCTTTGGATGAACGGGAGCATTTGGATATTAAGGAGCTTTGGATTTTCCTTGCGAGAGCAAAAACGAAGGTAAAGCTTCTCCCCCTCAACTAGATAAACCTTGAATCGTCTCCCCCTCAATTGGAGACCACATGATATTTCTCTCTCCCCCTTTGACATCTAATTGCAAAGGAGCCTGCCCATCAGCGAGAAAACACACAACATTGTTAGTAGCACCTGTTTATAAGAGATATAGTAAACATAAAGTGTAGTAACAGGTAATTAGCCAACAAATATTTAGAATTCAGGGCAAGGGCCAATGCCCAATTGATGTCTCAATTTTATGAACCGATCATTTCCAAGGGGTTTAGTAAATAAGTCAGCCAATTGGGAATCTGTTGGAACAAAGATTAACTCAATAGTGCCTTGATCAGCATGATCGCGCAAGAAATGATAGCGAATGTCAATGTGTTTAGTGCGAGAATGTTGAACCGAGATTTTAGAAATACTAATGGCACTAGAGTTGTCGCACATGATAGGCATACATTGTTGTGGAACATTATAATCTAACAGAGTTTGTTTCATCCACAACAGTTGAGCACAATAGCTACCTGCTGCAATATATTCAGCTTCGGCAGTAGACAAGGATACATAATTTTGCTTTTTGCTATGCCAAGCTACTAAGCAGTTCCCTATGAAATAACAGCAGCCACTAGTGCTCTTCCTATCATCTATTGATCCTGCCCAATCTGCATCACTGTATCCAATCAATTGTAATGAGGAGTCACAAGGATACCAGATGCCATAATGAGATATCCCATTGATATATTTGATAATACGTTTGACAGCTTTAAGATGGGACTCACGAGGATCTGATTGATACCTAGCACAAATTCCAACACTAAAGGATAGATCCGGTCTGCTAGCTGTAAGGTAGAGGAGGCTACCTATCATACTTCTATAGAGTTTTTGGTCTACCTTTTTACCATGGGGGTCACTAGAAAGTTTTGTTGTAGATCCCATGGGATTGTTGTTAATTTTAGAGTTTTCTAGACCAAACTTCTTAACTATTTCTAGAGCAAATTTGGGTTGACTAAGAAAAATTCCTTTCTCGGTCTGGTTAACTTGAAGACCAAGGAAAAATTGCAGGAGACTGACCAGACTCATCTCAAAAGTGGAACTCATTAAAACTGAAAATTCTTGAGCAAGATTCTCTGAAGTAGATCCAAAAACTATATCATCAACATAAATTTGAACAACAAGAATGTCTCGATCAATTTTCTTGATAAATAGGGTCTTGTCAACTTTCCCACATTCAAAATTGTTTTCGAGCAAATGGTTTGTGAGTTTTTCATACCAAGCCCTAGGAGCTTGTTTTAATCCATAGAGAGCTTTCTTAAGTTTGTAAACATATTCAGGGTGATGAGGATCTTCAAAGCCCTCTGGTTGGGTAACATAAACATCTTCCTCAATTTCTCCATTTAAGAAAGCACTTTTAACATCCATCTGGAATAATTTGATTCTCATGCTACTAGCATACCCTAATAAAATTCGTATGGATTCTAAACGAGCTACTGGAGCAAAAGTTTCTTCAAAATCAATTCCTTCTATTTGAGCATAACCTTTTGCTACAAGTCTTGCCTTGTTCCTCACAACATGGCCAGATTCATCTGATTTGTTCTTATAAATCCACTTTGTATCAATAGGATTTTTCTCGGTGGGTAAAGGGACAAGATCCCAAACATCGTTCTTCTTAAATTGATTCAATTCTTCTTGCATGGCTTCCATCCATTCAGATTTAGATTCAGCCTCAGAAAAGTTCTTGGGCTCGATTTGAGAGACAAAAGAGTAATGAGCACAAAGATTTTGAACTTGTTTTCGGGTCATAACACCTCTGTCGATATCTCCAATAATATTATCCAAGGTGTGATTTTTCATTAATTTGGTTGAAGTAATGGCTTTGGATGGACTGATATCATTACTATCTTGGAGAATAGGTTGTTCATTATCAGTGTCAGCTTCATCATCATCTTGTAGAATTCTTCCGTTTTGATTAACATCATCGATAACAACATGAGCTGATTCCATTATGGTCATGGTTCTTTGATTGAAAACTCTATATGCCTTGCTTCTTTCAGAGTATCCTAGAAAAATTCCTTCATCAGATTTAGGCTCAAATTTCTCCAACTGCTCCCTATCTCTTAGAATGTAACATTTACTTCCAAAAACTTTCAAATACCCCAAATTTGGTTTTCTGTCAAAGTAAAGTTCATAAGGGGTTTTGTTGGTATTCTTAGTTAGATAAACTCTGTTTATGAGATAACAAGCAGTATTCACAGCTTCAGCCCAAAGATTATGAGAGAGATTCTTTTCATTAAGCATGGTCCGAGCCATCTCTTGAATTACTCTATTTCTTCTTTCAGCTACTCCATTTTGTTGAGGAGTTTTGGAGGCAGAGTATTGATGATTAATTCCATGACTCTCACAAAATTTAGCAAATTTTTCATTTTCAAATTCTCCCCCATGATCACTTCTAATCTTCCGAATTTTACAATCTTTTTCCACTTGAATCTTACTGTAAATTCTTATGATGTTGTCTACAGCGTCCGATTTAGCATGAACAAACGCAATCCATCCAAAACGAGAATAATCGTCTACCATAACCAAAATAAATTTCTTTCCTCCAATACTTTGCACAGGTGCAGGACCAATCAAGTCCATGTGGATTAGTTCAAGAGGACGAGAAGACGATATATCCTTTAAACCTTTAAAACTCTTCTTGATTTGTTTGCCCAATTGACAAGCCTTACAGATTTCATATTTAACATCACTCAGTTTTGGAATCCCTCTCACAATCTCATTTTTAGACAACATTTTCATAAATTTGAAATTTATATGTCCCATCCTTTGATGCCATAAGTAATTTATTTGATCTTTAGTTATCAAGCACCTAGACTCGTTATCATCAGATTCTTCTATAATGTAGATATTTCCTTTTGTCCTTGATCCAGTAAGAATAACTTGATTGGTTTTATCATTTACCACTTTACATGATTGACTGTCAAAGACTACCTTGTTTCCTTTATCACACAATTGACTTATGCTAAGAAGATTATGCTTCAATCCTTCCACAAGAAATACATCATTTAAGGTAGGTATTTGATCTCCTTTCACACTTCCTTTTCCAATGATTTGAGCTTTGCTATTGTCACCAAAAGATACATTTCCTCCATCATATTCCACTATAGAGCTGAATCTCGATCGGTCTCCTGTCATGTGTTTAGAACAACCACTATCTAAGAACCAAGTAGGGTTTTCTTTAGCTTTCAAAGCGGTTTGAACTAAGAGACTCTCAACATGAGTTTCTTTCATAGTCCAACTAGATAAAAAAGATTTAGAGGGAATGGTCTTGGGGACAAACTTGAAAAGGATTCTAGAGGGATTTTTGAGAGACAGTCTAATTTTGTATGGGCAATTAGGAACTAAATGACCACTGCGATTGCAAAAATGACAAGTCCATCTAGAAGAATAGTTTCTCTCAACAAGGGGTTTTTGGAAAGTCTTAGAAATGACTTGGAAATTATTTTTCTTGTTAGTAGAGGAACTTTCAAAACCAATCCCACTCTTATCACCATAAATTTTATGCATCCCTAACATTTGATAAAACTTATCATTTCCCAAAGTGAATTTATCAACAATGAATTTTCCTTTGTTAAGTTTCATTTGTAGAGAGTTAGTTTCATGTTGACTAGATTCTAGCTTGGATTGTAAATTATGAATTTGTTTCTGAGCATGAGCTAGATTTTCATTTAGAGTGGTGAACTTGTGTTCTAAGTCAATCTTCTCATTGATTCTTAATTTCAATTCATCTTTTAAAACTTTTATCTCATTAACAAGGTTTTTGGATTCTTCTTTGATAATTTTGTTTTTCTTAAATAAGATTTCCCAATTTTCATACAGTTCATCATAAGCTTGTTGAATTTCAATATCTTGAACTTCATCATTTGTTTCTTCTTGATCTAATGTGTCATCTATTAAAGTATTATGCTCATTGATATCTTCAATTGATGAAAGTAGAAGCCAATTAGGGAAATTTTCATCTTCATTATTTGGGGATTCATTGTTGTCACTATCTTCATCTTCTTCATCCCAAGTAATGTTTAAAGCTTTCTTTCCTTTCTTATCTCCTTTTTCAAAATCTTTAGGGGTGGAGCAATTTTGAGCAATGTGTCCAAACCCCTTGCAATTGTAGCATTGCACATTTCTTTTACTAAATGATTCTTTAGGATTTCTTTGGAATCTAGGATTTTTGCCTTCATCAGAATTTCTATTGTTCTTGTTGTTCTTGAAGAATCTTTTAAATTTGACAAATAAAGCATTATCCTCATCATCACTATTATCCTCACTTTCTTTTTTTTTAATTGAGAGGAAAAAGCTATTCCTTTCTTTTTGTCTTGAGCTTCAAAGTCTAATTCATAAGTAAGGAGATTTCCTCTTAGTTCTTCAATTTTGATTTTGTCAACATCCTTGCTTTCCGTTATGGCCACAATCTTGGGTTTGAATCTTTTTGGGAGAGATCTTAAAATTTTTCTAACAGCTTTAGATTCATCCATTTTTTCTCCTAGGCCTATAAGAGAGTTGACAATTTCCATAAATTTAGAGTAGAACTCGTCAAATGTTTCTTTTTCAAGCATTTTGATGTCTTCTAATTTAGAGGTCAACATTTGAATTTTAGCTATCTTAACCTGATCTGTGCCTTCATGTGTGGTCTCTAGGGTATCCCAAACTTCCTTAGCAGAGTTGCAATTTACTACTCTATTAAATTCTTCTTGAGATAGAGCACAATATAGAGAGTTTTTTGCCTTGGCATTTAAATTTTCTCTATCCTTCTCCCCTTGGGTCCAAGCATTTTTAGGTTTGATGTTTATGGATATGACATTCCCCTCAGAGTCTTTTTCTGTGGTAGTAGGAGGATGATAGCCATCTTCTATGATGTTCCACACATCTAAGCTTTGGGATTCTAAGAACACTTGCATTCTAATTTTCCAATAACGATAGTGTGTTCCATTAAACAGAGGAGGTCTATTAGTGGCATTGCCTTCACCTAAATGAGTTTGCATGGTGGCAACCAAAAGAAAAACTCTTACTAGGAATCTAACTCTAGGTGGTTAAACCTAAACAAGAGCAACCTTGCTCTGATACCAATTGAAAGTCCAAGAGCGAAACCTAGAGGGGGGTGAATAGGGTGAGCCACGAAAACCTAGACCAAATAAAACATTTTATCTTTTAAGTCACTTATGCTTTGAGAAGGATTAATTTTCATGTGTAGTGAAGCAATCTCTAAGATAAGCATGACAAAGAGAACTAACAACAACTATCTTGATAGAGTCAACCATAACAACATTATCCATGAAAAGAAAGATAAAAGATCAATCACCATGACACAAACATTTATAGTGGTTCGGCCAACATGCCTACATCCACTCCCGGTAGCCCTACCAGATTTCACTATCTTAAATGAAGGTTTAGGATCACCTCAAACCTTACAAATACATCACTTATGCTTTTCAAGGCTAAGCAATAACCTATACACAATGCTTTTCATAGGTTAAGCAATAACCTTTACAAGATGTTTTTCTCTTAAATAAAATGCCTAAAGATGCATGTATAAGAGAACAATGAAGTACAAATTTAATACCTCTAAAAAGGTTGAATAGAAAGTGGAAACTTAACTTCTAGAAGCATGCATATGAATGACAAAGTCTATGAATAATGCATGAACTAGAAATCACTCTATCTCTTTTGAAAGATGAAACTATAATTGATGCAAAGATGATAAACATAAGTAAGAGAAAGAGTTGTTTTACAAACACTTGGTTTTTCAAAAGATCTAACTTGAATGAGAAAGAACAATCTTAAGATTAACAAGTTAGTTTTGAAAACAAGAATTCATAACTCAAGTGAAATGTAAATCATATGTAGATTTCATAAAATTAAGACATTTCAAAGTTCATAGCATATTATGAAAACACATCTCAAGAAGAAAACCAACTATATGATCATGCTTGAAAAGAAAACAAGGATTTAAAAAACAAAGCATGAAATTAAATCTTGGGATAAAGAAGGCACACCCATTTGAAGATCAAAGGTTGAATCAATGGATTGGCCTCATAATCCCTTCTCTAATCCTCTTAAAAGATGTCCTTTCTTGTCCTTGAAGATTCCTCAAAAGTTCAAGCCTTTTTGCAAAACAAAAAGTCACTTTTTTCAAAACAAAAAGTCACTTTTTTATAGAGAAAAAGTTGCCAACGGCTAGTGCCCGGTCGACCTGGTACAAGGCCGGGTCGACCTCCTGTCGCGACCCCGGACCGAGGCCGCGGCTGATGGTGATGATGATTTGTAAGATTAATTATAAGATGATTAAACCTCCCACAGGTTCCCGCGGTGAGGGTTCCGAAAAACACAAGGAACAACCAACTCACATGATCAAGTATGCGGAAGCACGTGGCAAATCACATCTTATTGAATCATGACAGAACATGAACATATATTTCATCGAGACTAAAATATCAGAATGAAGACATAACAAGGCATTCCCATAATAATTCAAGTTGTAAAGTTAACCAAGTATGTTAGGTTATTACAGTTCCCAAAATAAAAGGCCAACAAAGGCCAATACAATACTAAAAGTATATAAACCTAAAAAGGTGATCCAACGGAAACTCATGACCCGTCCCAACGTCTAAATGACGTCGTCGGGTTGCCACTCACGGGCTAAGGTAGGCCCAACAGCCTCCTCTTGGCACTCCTCCTCAAAGGGATGGTCTCCTGCACCTGGTCACCAGAATACAAGCATCAAACACGACGGTTTGGCAAGAAATCATTTTTAAGTGAAAGCATGTAAAACATTGTTAAATCGAGAACATAAAGAAATACTTTACTGAACGTAAAACAAATACTTACGAAACACTTTTCTAAATCAAAGACAAACTAACATGAATGCATAACATATATATCATGAATCGTAAATCCACAAAAAGCCCATCCTTTCTCTATCATTTATAATGAAAAGAGTAAGCACACACGACAAGCACGAATATACATAGTATAACACAACACGATTCCCACAAATACGGGATTCCGGCCGCGGAAACGGACACGCACAATGTGTAATAAATACACGACTAATCTGCAGTTAGTTCACATGTTTAAGGACCCCCAGACAGTGGATCAGACTGAAAAGGGCAGTCCAAGCTCTGTGGTGTTCACTTGAGTTCATGAATGCACAAAACACGCAAAACACGATTCAAACATATCGAAAATAAAAGGGGAAATCACTTGTCACAACAAGACAAGGCACGACTAGCAAAATGCATAATATATATGCTCACAACTTATAAAAGTGATCCCCATTTAATACTTGAAACACATCTTAGAACGAGCTTATAAACTTGATTTCAAAGCGAGTACACGATATAACTTGCGGTATTAAACCAACGTTCAAAACACGATAATTTTATCAAGTACATGCTTAGGCTATTCATTGACCCTTGGGTGATTGGAACTCTATATTTAAAATACAAGGATTGGTGTCCCCGAAGTTAGTACATAGCATGGAGTTCCATTCACACAATGTCAAGTTAAAGTCCTTAATATAGTCTAGTTTTCAGATTTTAAAAGAAAATGCAAATGGGCAAAAATCTTCTTAAACAGGGGAAATTCCAGTGTGCCCGGTCGACCTGGCCCTTGGCCGGTCGACCGCATACACTGTGAGCCCGGTCGACTTGGAGTTGTAAATTTAATTCAATGAACAGTGTTTTGGTCAGGTTCTAGAGAACCTGACCCTGTGTCGCCGGTCGACCGCGCCCCCTGGCCGGTCGACCGCGTGAACTGCGGAAATAGTAAATCTCGCAGTGCAGCAGGTCATCCAACTGGGACCAAACCCAGTGTCCCCGGTCGACCGCGCCCCTTGGCCGGTCGACTGCGTGAACTGCGGAAATCAAAACTCAGTTCTGATTTCTACAGTCAGTGGTCCATCCTTTCCTTCCTTTCTTTTCTACATTCCTTCCCACCTGATTAGTAAATTAAATACATGAATGTAACAAGCTAGCAAGGCTCACAATGGGGCATTTATTTCAACTTAACCAAGTCATTAACATAGAAACCCATTTCATAATCCTTCAAATCCATTCTTATCAAAACAAATCCAAACTTCAACAAAAGCAAGACTTAATTAAAAGTAATGAAATCTGAAAGTTTGGAAAGCTATTAGGCATGCTTACATTCTCTAAAATAAGATCACAACATGAAAACCTAGTAAAGCAAGACATTAATACAAATGACAAATCCATAAATCCACATGCATAAACAACCTAAATAGATCACTTGCCTTAGCCAAATGAAAACAAGACTCTTCTTCAAGCACTTCTAACCAAAAAGCCAAGCCAAGAACTACAAAATCCCATGAAATCCATTCAAAGACTCACCCAAAAATACAACCAAGCAACCCATTTAGAAATGGTTGCTACAAGTTAGAAAAACAAGATCTTTAGGAGTAGAAAGAACTCTATTAAAGAGATGGGTTGAAGCTCTTACCTAGAGGTGCCTAAACAAGAAATGAGGAAGGAAATGGAGATCTTTTCCAACAAGAAACTTCAAGAAAATGGTATCAATGGAAAGCTTCGCTTGAGAGGAAGAAGATGATGGTTTTAGAATTTCATTTGGAGACTCATAGCTCAAGCATTCAAGAAGAGAAGAAGAGGGGAAAAAGAGGGTTTTTCAACCTAGGTCAAGAAAAGTTGCAGGATGATGGACCCGATTCCTCCCTCTCTCCCGCTGCCTCCGCCCTGGGTCTTTCGGGGTACGGCGGAGGGGAGGAGAAGAAAAGATATGGGTATCAACATCTTTCCTTTTTTTTGTACGGGTATGCCAATTTCACTTTTCTACTTGGAATTTAGGAATGGTGATCCGGAGGTCCACCTTCACAAGTAGAAAGAGGAAATGAAACTTTTTCTAGTTTCTATTGCACACATATTTTAAGAAAAGAGACAAAAGGGTTTTTTTTATATGCCGTGAAAGGCGATTTCATTTGTTGCCGTGAAAGGCGATTTTGCCGTAAAAGGCGATTTACAAGTCTTATCCATTATGAAAGACAAGAATTGTGATTTTTGTCTCTAAAAGAAAAATAAAGTACAATAGAAAATCAAGAAAATGAATCTGACTTCTCATTCGATTGTGGGGACACGTTCAGATCGACGGTCGCGAGTCATGTATGGGCTCCTCCGTCGTCCATGCAGATGAGAACACGATGCTTGGATTCTTGGCTTGACTTTCTAACCTCAGATTTTTAAAGGACAAAGACCAAGAGAAGGTCTTATATCCGATAAAAAGCTAAGTAAACAGGCTGAAAAGCCACGTTTTAGCCATGTTGGTAGAAGAAGGGAGGTCCTTGGGGGGGTGGCCCCCCAAGGGTGCTTCAATCACCTTTTTGGTGGTCTTTGCAGTAGAGTTGCAGGGTTTCTGGACTTTTTTGTCTTTGTCGGGGGGAGAGCGAGAGATCTCTTTTTTTTTTTTTTTTTCGATCCCATTTCCTTTGGAATGCCCTCCTATTTATAGGCCTTTGGTAGCCATTTAGGAGGGTTTATGAGCATTGAATGCATTAATACTCATAATGGGAGGAGTTACAAGTTTTTAAATTACTTGTTTTGTAACTCCTTTTTCCTTGAATCTGATTGGCCGATGGAGAATGATGAGCTTTTAATTGCTTTTAATCCCCATCATGGGAGGAGTTTCATGGCTTTAATGCCATAAATCCTTTGACTTGTAACTCCCATTTGCTTGCTTTTGATTGGGCCGTCCAAAATAATGAGTTAATGACCGCATTAACTTATCATAAAACGGGTCATTTAACCTCATTAATTGGTCGCCAAGTCGCTTGAAGAGTCGTGGGCCGCGCCGCGTCTTTTGGAATTCTTCTTGCGATGATCGCCGGTGGATCCACATGTTGTTTGATGTCAGATGGCGATGCAATTTTAGACATTGATTAATGTCAACGTGCCGGCAACATCTGTCCTGTCGATTTCACGATCGGGCGGGCAGAGAGTGTGCTTTCTTTGTCGGCCGGTCGGCGATTTCGAGGCATCTAATGATCATCCAATGATTTCGACGGCGAATCCGTGATGTTGAGGAAGATCGACGGATTTCATGCACGAAAAATCAGATTTTGGAAAAATCACAGGGGCCAATCAACTCGAAACGCGAAAAGGACCTGAAAAAGGGTCTTCCGGCGAAATTTTGGGTCACCGGAATTTCCATGGTCGCCGGCGACCATGCACCCATGGTCGCCGGCGACCATGGGCCAAGGTCGCCGGCGACCATGGGCCAAGGTCGCCGGCGACCATGGGCCTTGGGCCCGTTTTTTGGTCGCCGTCCGGTCGCCGTTTCTTCGCCGTTTTGCGGTCTTTTTTCATTCTTTTTTCTTCTGTATTTTTGCTGACATTTCCCCTCATTTATTGGCCTGATTCTCTTGAAGAAAACCCGACGAGAAGCCACGCAAATCGGGGCACAAAGTTTTCTATTTTTTTGGAAAGCCGAAGACTTTGTTGTGCGGTATTGCCGATTTTTTGTCAAGCGTTGAAACTAGGCCAAACGATGTCGGAATGACCTGAAATTCGACGTGGAGCTTCTTGAGCATTAGATAGGACCAACTATAGGCTTTGGTTTGAGTTTTGAAGCCGTTTGGGGCCCTGCAAATGCTTGCCTTAATTTCGCCATGAGAGAAATGCCGAGCTTTGACTTGTGGTCAACCGATATCCGATTGACCTGAAATTTGACAGGGAGCCTCTTGAGTAGTAAGTAAGACCAACCATGGGCTTTGGTTTGAGTTTTGAAGCCTTTTTGGGGTCCCGCAAACGCTCGCCTTGATTTCATCTCGAGGACAATACCGAGCTTTGAAACTAGGCCAAACGATGTCCGTTTGACCTGAAACTTGACAGGGGACCTATTGGAGTCATTTTGAGATGATCCATTAGCTCCAATTTGGATGCCATGATTCCGGGATGCTCCGTCGCCGATAGGCTTGTTTTTGCTTCCCGAGAGTTGATGATGGGTCAAACGTTGTCCGTTTGACTTGAAATTTGGCAGGGGGCCTTTTGGAGGTATTTTGAGACCATCCGTAGGCTCTGATCGAAGTTTTGAAGTCTTCGACACTGTCGCTGCCGGGAGCTCTTGTCTGGTTGTCGGAGGAGTGAAGTTAGGCCAAGTGATGTCGAAATGGCCCGAAACTTCATGTGTACCCCTCTTTTGGCTGCTTTGAAGGATCTTGCAGTTTTGGTTTGATTCTGACAAGATCTGGTGCTTGAAGTGGCGCCTTCCTATTTATGGTAGGATGTGGCTCCATGTAGCTTTTGGTGTTGAAGGGACATAGTGACATTTTTGGTGTCAACAAATGCCCCCTTGAGGTACAGCGACAAGGTGTGCAGCTCTAGCAGTCGGTGTGCCTCGAAGAGATATTGAAGGAGATCTTCTTGCTTGACCAAGAGTCTTGAGCGTTTTTCTTTTGATGGAGTTGCTTTTTTGAGCTTCCAAGGGTTTTCGCGGTAATGATAGGGGTCATGTACCGTCTCAAGGCAAGGATTTTGAAATGACATTTGGATGTGGGTTTTTGGTTTTGGGTTTTCCCTTTTAACCTTGTGAACCTAAAGGCTTTATGTGGCACATTAGGCGGTTAAGAAGGTTTTTTTTTGGTTTTTTTTGACCTTGTGACCTAACAGGCTGTATGTGGCAAGTTAAGGGGTCGGGATTTTGGTTTTTTTGGTTTCGGCCTTGTGACCTAACAAGCTGTATGTGGCAAGTTAGGGGACCATGGTTTGGTTTTTGGTCACTCTTTGGGACAATTTTGGGTCCATTGGAGTGGTTTGGTTTTTTGTGGAATGTCAATTTCAAGATTGTGGCTTGATTTGGTGCATGGGGTTGGATGGTTTGGATTTTTCTTGGAAGCTCATGAAGCTTGGAATTTTTTGTATGGTCCAATCGACTCAAGAGAGGCATGGAACCATTTTTGTATGCTCTTGGTAAGAGAAATTTTGACTAAAAGCCACTTTTAGTGCCTAGGTAGTCAAACCTGGCTCATATGGGCTAACCCATGGGACCTTAAGCTTTTAGAAATGGCTTAGATCTCATGTGGTGTCATTTTGTGAAGAATATCTAAAAATATCCCTTTTGTGTAGAGAATATCTAAAAATATCCTTACTTGGAGAGAATCTCTCAAGTTTCCTTGATTTTGGGAGAGATTTTCTCAAAGTATCTTTCTTTGGGAGAAAGTTTCTCAAATCCCCTTTCTTTTTGGAGAGAATTTCTCAAGAATCTCCTCTTTAGGAGAGAATATCTCAAATCTCCTTTTCTTTTAGGAAGTTTGCTAATTTTTAGCACTTACCTCCTTGCTTTTCTCCTCCTTTCCTCTTTTGGTTTGCTTTTTCTATAAAAGCAATGGAGATGGGTTTTCTTTCTCTTGTTGCTTTCTTTTGCAAAAATCTTCAAGAGTGCTCCAAGAGTTTCTCAAGGATCTTCAAGTTTCTTCTCCTTCTTCTCCATGGCTTCAAGTAGGTCTTCTTTTTCCAAGAAAAACCCCATGTAGATGTAGGAAAGTTTCCTTTTCTTTGTTTTTTTTTTTCTTCTATTCTTTTCTTTTCCTTTTTTTTCTTCTCTTTTTTTTTTCACGTGTTTTCTTTTCTTCTTTTTTTTTGTGTTTTTTTTTTCACGTGCTTCCTTTCTTCTTTTTTTTTTATGTTTTTTCGCCTCTTTTTTTTTTTGTGCTGTACGGACAGGTCCGTACGGACCTGGCCGTACAGCCACGTGGCCTGTGGGCCACGTCCCATGGGCCAGCCCCTTTTTCTCTCTCTTTTTTTTTTTTTTTTTTGAAGAGGTTTTTTTTTTGTTCTCTCTTTTTTTTGCTCACCATATTATGAGGTTTATGCAATTCAAGATGATCATGCATTTTTTTTCTTTTTTTTTTTAAAATGCATCAAGATAAAATGTTAGAATTTCTAGGTCAAGTCAACATGGATTTTGACTTAGACAAAGTTTGATTGGTTTTGACCAAATTGGGTTGGAATTGGTCAAACTTTTGTCAAAGTTGTCCTAGCATCTAATGCATGATGGTTTTATGCATGATTTTTGGTAAATGGAATTGGGAGCATGATGATGCATACCTCGAATTTTCTTGCAAGTCTTGGGATTTTTGGAGCTTGCAGCAATGTTGAGCCCACTTCTCTAGTCTCACAGAATTTCGAGGAACTTCGCAAGTTTTGGAATTTTGAGCTCGCAGCAATGTTGAGCTCTTTTCTGATCTTGCGAATATTTGAGAAGGAAGGCTTGATCTCGCAGCAATGTTGAATTCGAGTCTTCTTCGAGAATCCTTCATTGATCATGAGCTCGCAGCAATGTTGAGCTCATCTTCAAGCTTCCTTTCTTTTTCGGGGTGCCTCCCTTTTCTTCGGAATTGCCCCGGAACTATGCCAAAATTTCGCTAGGATTTTTTTAGCAAAATTCTGTCATTCGATGTTTGATTTCTTCCTTTCTGACTTTTGCAGGTGGTTCCTCCAGGACGAACAAGGGTAAGGGCCTTGCTACTGATGCACCTCGCCGATCTGCCAGATCTTCCAATGCGGCCGTTCAGCAGGCGTGGGAAAAAGTCCGTTATGTGGAGACGAACTTGGAAGAATGCGACTCGCTCAACCGAGATGAGATGAGACAGCGATTGATCGCTCTCAAGGATGAGGAGTTTTACAAAATTATGGCAAGCAATCGTCCTTGGGTTATGGACGATCAGAGCATCGTGCCCAAGCCTACCTTTTTCTTTGGTGACGCTGTCCCTGATGACTCGTCATTCCAAAGGAGATGTTTTCAGTTCTCTTACACAGCTGATGGTGAGGAGAGAACTATTTCTACCCGATCGACTTTTGATCGCACTATCTCGATCATGAGTCTTTCTCCCACATGCTCTAAAAGAGAAGATCCTCCAAGCTGGGTGAAGAGGACCAATGCGGTCAAGACCGGGATTTTTGTTAGCGGGCCTTCTTGTTATGCAGAGAAGCCGCCTGCCCGTATGGACATGTTGATGCCGGCCAGCGGCTACCAAGGTTCTGATCATCCATCAGTCGATTTGAGACCGGTGGGCCTTGGCATTTTTAGCGGTGACGGCAGCAATTGGGTGAACCCCTTTCGGCTTCGTGGCCGTTTCAGTGCTGACTCAGGCTGGGAGTCATGGACTGATCACATCCTGCAGATTGGTGGCGCCATTCTGAAGGAGGCTGAGGTTTTTGATGCGGTTCGCGCTTTTCGGCAAACCGTCGTTTTCTCCGATGAGGCCTTCATGGCCATGTTGGAGTCTTTCCTTCCACAGACCAACACCTTCGTTGTCGCGAATGGTGAAATTGGTTTTTCTTTGAAGGAATTGAGCGCTACCATCGGGCTGCCTATCCTCGGCAAACTCTATGAGGAGTTTATGCCTATTGACAGTGTCCTTGAGGAGCAGTCAGAGGAGTTCAGGCTTTTGTACTTTCAGCTCGTCGCCTTCTACGATTTTTGGAAGGAGAAGGAGGGCTCGAAAGTCCGATGCAGTAGTTGGAGGAGTCTCAACTCTTTGTCTTCCAACTTCTTTGACGGTGGGGATGCTTCTGAGAGTATGTCCCAGGAAGCCAGGGCTAAGAACCCGAAGAAGATCTCCGCTATGCGAGAAAATTTGAGGGATTTTCTTACAAGCACAGACGCCATTTGTCCTGACATTGCGCTGCGGAGAGATCTTGCTGTTTACCTCACTTACTGGCTAGGTGAGGCAGTTTTTGCTGGAGGAGACGGAACGCACATCAGGCCGCACTGTATTTTTCCGGCTTGTCAGATGGCGTTCGGAGAGCAGCTTGCTTTGGTACCTGCTCTTTACTCCTATTTGTGCACCGAACTGCAGGCTGCTGCTTTCTTGGTTCGGCTTGGGCTCCCTATGAATAGGGTATTTTCAGCCCATATTTTCTATTCGTGGTTTGTGTACCACTGTCCTGGCTTCCACTGTTTAGGTGCTGCACAGGATGATGACCCGTTTATGATTCGGTTGGCTAGAGGGAAAGCCGTTTCCGAATCTCTTTTGTCTGCCCGTTTGAGGATCCAACGGTTTAGGGACGTCGAGATGGGGCAGTCTTCAGTCAAGCTTTCTCCCGGTCTGCGGAAGAAGGCTTTTGATTTTGGTGTCTCCCGCGATTCCACCAGAGCAGGGTCGGGACGACACTATTCTTTGACGAACGCAGATAAGGGATGGCTTTTTAACATACGTGTTGGTACGATGGTGTACCGTCGACATCTTTTTGTTGACATCCAGCCGTATGTTCCTTCTCGTTTTGCGTTGCAGTTGGGCTTCTCCCAAGGCGTTGTAGGAGCGCCTTCGAGCATGGTGAAGCGTTTTGGGGGTCTTCAGGACGGGAGGAACGCATGGGCTTTTTACAGTGCGGAGGACACTACCGCCATGATTTCCTATCCTGAGCTGCCCACTTTCCGGACTGCTGGCTTTACGAAATGGTTCGCAGAGAGCTTTTCAGCGTACCGGGGGCTTTCCAAGAAGGAGCTCAATGTTAAGCAATCTTCCGGGAAGGGTCTTGGTAGATCTGACGGCGTCCGGCGAGAGGAGGTTTTGGCCTTCCTTTCTGGAGAGAAGCATAGGATAGGCTTTCTCAAGGACCGGGATGTCGTCGGATTTGGAGCTGTGCAAGAGGTACCTGGTGAGGTCCTGAGACAGCTGGAGGAGGAGGAAGCCGAAATCGACGCTTGGAGACAAGCGGAACGAATGAGGACTTCCATGGGGTCCACTGGCAGGAGCGGACCATCTAGTGAGGACTCTGGTGAGAAGCCTGACTTTGATAGCGGGGCAGGTTCTTCAGGTAAACCGACCCGCAGGAGCAAGAGGAAGAGAGGACAGTACCGTCATAAGAAGCAGTGCGGAGATTCTCCTGACGTGGAAGTCCCTCTTACCATTGATGAGGAGGTCTCGGGGGATGTTGAAGAGCCTCCAGAGAAGAGGAGTCGAGAGGAAAAGGAAGATGATGGTATGATCCTTTCCCTTTCTCTTTCTGCTTCTCTCTTTTCTCTTTTTCTTTTCTTTTTTTTTTTTTTGAGAGATTTTTGTTTAGATCCACTGCTTTCTTTTCTTTTTGCAGAGGATGATGTCTTGGTGATGCCTGAGGCCCCGGCCGATGAGGCGGCGACGGATCCGACTACGGCATCTGAGGAAGAGCCAAGGGACTCTAGAGTAGACCCAGAATCTTCTCCTGGTACGACTTCTTTACTTCCTCCTTTTTTTGGCATTTTCTTTTCTTTGCTAAATTTTGCTGACGTTTCTCCCCCCCTTTTTTTTGTCAGATGGTTTGCCAGAGGACTCCGACGACTTCGAGCCATCCATGGATGTAGCTTTCTGCGACACTTCGGTCGAGTTTATGGAGACAGAAAGCGCTCCACCGGTCGTCGAAGAAGGTATTTCACAACAATAGTCTTGACAATTTTTTTTTTTGACAAGATCATGTTCATACCTTTCTTCTTCTGGCAGGTTGTGAGGCGACAGGAGAGGTTCCGTTGTCTTCCTCGGAGCCGGAACAGGGAGTACCAGCGGCTGGTCCAGAAGTAGAGGCTTCTTCTACCAGTTTTGATGCGACAGAAGTGCAAGCACATGATGACATTCCATCTTCTGACGCTCCGACTGGGAAGAGTCTTTTGATTTATCGCCCACTACGGCCTTACATGGGCAGTCGGTCAGCGGAGCATGGCGAGTCTTCATCTGGGCCCTCTCTTCAGTTTGCAAAGAAGGTGTTGAAGAGTGTACTGAGCTCCTGGGTCGAGACTCTTTCTTCTGGTCATTTGGAAGCTGGCTTTGGCATGGTCAAGCATGTGCGAGACATCCTTGCTGACAGCGCAGAGGTTGGTCTGGATGTCACCAATGCCAAGGTTTTCGTTGATGGAGTCATTGCATTGGGCGATAAGTGGAGCAAGACCAAGAACTCCCCAAGTGATGACTTTTTCAACGAAATGTTTCTGAAGCCTTCCAGCGAGGTCAAATCAGAAGTGAATAAGATTTTGAAGGCTCGGAAGCAGCTTGTTCGGGAGAGAAACGTCGCCGAACTGGCTATTATCGAGCTATCAAAAGACCTGAGCCACCTCGATAAGGAGATCAACGAGGCTAGGCAGCGTCTCGAGTTTTTGGAAGAACAGACTGCTGCTAAATGGGCTGCTGTTCTTGAAGCTCGTGCCAGAGAAAGCACTCTGATCCGTCAGGTTGAAGAGGTTGACGGGAATCTCCGAAGAAAGACTCAGGAGCATGAGCGATGGCAACTTCTTTGGGAGGAATTCCCCCGTGCTGAAGATGGATCGCGGTTTTCTGCCGCATTTTATGGCGGCATCTTGAAGAAGCGTGGCCTGGAAGCTTTGGAGGCTGAGGCCAAAAGTCTGCTCGAGGACCTTAGTCTTTGGTTGAAGACTATGATGGACTGAGCTTTGACAAAAACTTTCTTCTTTTTTTTTTTTTGGTACCTCCATGTATAAACATTTTGGCACTCTGTTTTTTGAATCCCCTTGTTCTACTTAAATTCTTTTTGTTGAAAATAAGCAAAAGTTGAATGGGAATGTTTGTTTGAAAATCTTGATCAAAAGGTTATCATTTTGTGAAAATCTTTTGTCAAAAGTGTTGTTTTGGCATGAAAGCCAGATTTTGTGGCACAAAGCCTGGTTTTTGATGGCTTGAAAGCCGAAAATTTTGAGGTGGCATGAAAGCCGATTTTGGTGGCGTGAAAGCCAAATTTTGGTGGCGTGAAAGCCGATGTGGCATGGAAGCCGATTTTTGGCATGAGAGCCGATTTTTTGTTTTTGGCGTAAAAGCCGGATTTTGGCATGAGAGCCGATTTTTTTTGTTTTTGGCGTAAAAGCCGGATTTTGGCATGAGAGCCGATTTTTTTTTGTTTTTTGGCGTAAAAGCCGGATTTTTTGGCATGAGAGCCGATTTTTTGGCGTAAAAGCCGGATTTTTTGAAAACCAAGTTTTGTTTTGTTGGCATGAGAGCCAGATTTTGTTTTGATTTTTGGCGTGAAAGCCGATTTTTGGCGTGGAAGCCGAGTTTTTTGGCGTAAAAGCCGAGTTTTGTTTTGGCGTAAAAGCCGAGTTTTTGGCATAAAAGCCAGGTTTTTTGGTTTTCAAAAATGCAAGTATCGACTAAGAGTCGCCTCCCTGCTGAATGGTATTGCAAGTATCGATGGAATGTCGCTTCCTTGCTCATTCGGTTGCGAGTATCGATGGAATGTCGCTTCCTCGCGAAGTTGGGTGCAAGTATCGACTAAGCGTCGCTTCCCTGCTTTTTCTTCAAAAATTTTGTTTTGCGGGTATCGATGGAATGTCGCCTCCCCACGATTTTTGAAATTTGAGGTTTTTTCGAACCTTTGTTTTTCTTTTGAAATTTGGGTTGTGGATATCAACTGGAATGTTGTTGCGTCTCCACGATTTTTGAAATTTTGCAAGTATCAACGAGGTGTTGCTTCCTTGCGATTTTGAGGTTTTGGAAGTATCGAATGGGGTTCGCATCCTTCCAATGGGTTTTTGCGAGTATCGACTTGACATCGCTTTCCCGATTTTTGTTTTTAGACACGAGGGTCGTAAATTTTGACCTGAAACCATTTTTGGCGGTAAAAGGTAAGGCGGACTAGGATGGAAATTCCTAAGTCCTGATTTTTGTTTCAAACCAAGAATTTTGGGTTCAAGGATCGAAAATTTTGGTTAAGTTTGGGAAGAGGCTCCTAAAGTTAGATTTTTGGATTTTGATTTTCTTTTGAACAATGAAACAATGAAAGTAAACATTGTTTTGAAAGTTCAACATAAAGATGAAAATCCCAAAAGGAGTGGGTTTGACGAGCAAGTACCTGTAAATAGGCTTTGGCCTTGCAGGTGTCGCTCTGACCCAGTGGAGGAAGTCTTCAAGGGTAGTACCGCTTCAAGAACTTGCCGTTGATGGGCAGCATACATCTATCACCTTCCATGTTTAGAAGTGCATATGCGCCATTGGAGAAGACTTGGTCGATGACGAAGGGTCCCTCCCATTTTGGTTCAAGTTTGCCTTTGGATTTGTGAGCGAAAACCATCGGCCTTTTTACCGCAAGAACCAAGTCACCCTTTTTGTGGGCGCGTTGCCTGACCTTTTTGTCGAAAGATCCAGCCATGCGTGCTTGGTAGAGCTCAATGCTTTGGAGTGCCTCGAGCCGTCTCTCATCGAGATTGTCCAGCTCTTGGAGTCTTAATTTGACATTGCTTTCTTGCGTCATGTCATTTTGTAGAGATACCCTTAAGGAAGGAATTTGTACCTCTAAAGGGACAACACGTCGCTGGTCGACCATCTGCCGTAAACAACATGAGAGCAAAAAATACGCTCCATGATTATCGGCAAACAAATCAAAGAATCTGGGGAGAACTCCTAGAAGCATCTATGGAGGCTGAGACGGTGATCAAAAGACCTCAGCAGTCAGAAATCATCAAAGAAAAGAGCCGACCACCATTGCAACCTCGAAGCAAAAGAAAAAGGAGGTTCTCAATGTGCAAACCAAGTCAGCTCCGCAGCCACCAAAGAAAGCTGAAAACAAAGGTGCAGGTAAGAGACCTGAACTCTCTGATGCCTTCAAAGAACGAGTAGAAAAAGAATACCCGTTCGATGAAGATGTCGAAGAAATCTTCGAGGCTCTCTTGGCAAACGGGAAGCTCACCCTGCCTGAACCCAAAAGACCAGGAGATGTGGCAAAACCAACGATCCCGGTACTGTCCATACCACCAGATGATCTCGCATCCTCTCAACAATGCTTCGTTGTGAGAGAAAAGATCAAACGAGATGTGGAAAAACGGAGTCATCACCTTTGACAAAAAACTATGGGTCTGCCTCCGTCAACATGGTGTCATATGGACAAAACACAAAAGTCACCAAAGAAGAAGGTCACTACTTCCTTCAAGGTGATAAAAATGGCTCAAACATCCCAAGAGCTAGTCCCGTGCCCAACACCAGATGGACAGCCCATATGGGTACATCCCGATCTCCTGGAAGATGAAAACTGGAGATCGTCAAACAAAGCCGACCGCTCAACAGCGAAGGCAAGCCAGGAGACAACTCCGCAAGCTTAACAGCAGGAGAAAGCTCAACCCCAAAAGAAGTTCTGAAAAGACAAAAACTCCCCTACCCCTTCACTCGGGGCAGCAGAAAAGTCTTCCTTCGAGACTTTGAGGCCCGCAAGGAAATTCACCCTTTGGTGATTTCATGCCATCACTTTGTAAAGACTAAGACATGCAGGGGGCATCAGTACTCTTGGCAATTAGTAGGTTGGATTCCCCATAGATGGGTATGA
>QPKB01000177.1:0-41378 GCA_003546025.1 Camphora micrantha
TTTGAGGCGGAGTGCGCGCAAGAGGCAGTAGGGCCTCAGGTGGAGCCCGAGTGGCAACCAAATGATGTCATGTAGACGTCTTATTTGGTCTGGAGCTTCATAACATCTTTTGGGAAATGACGGTTATTTTTGGGAATTTTGTTTATGGCCTTTGTTGGCTTTGTTAGAGATGTATAATTTAAATTACTTTTGTCCCTCACAACTTTAATTAACCTTGGATTATGCTATGTATATGTTTCTCTTTTGATATCAAACTTGTACACTTATCTTATATATATGTGATTCTTATTTTGCTACATGCTTCCGCGCATATTATCATTGATGTGAAATTGATGCACTGGTTGTGATGGATCATTCGGGATCCTCACCATGGAATCCTGTGGGAGAATAATTAGCGCGTGCGGGCGGAATTTTCTGGCTCGTCGCGCCGCATTCCCCGGATTAAGGACTTGATTATCAGGTTCTCGGTCCGGGGGCGTGACAGGATGAGATCCACATACGGGAGACATGTGTCGCAAATCTTATACTTAAATATCGTCACAACCAGTGATGAGACTGGTCATCTCATCTGATAAAGGCTGTGCAACAATTTGATCACTATGAGATAGTGTGATTTGTCTCGATCATCGGAATGTAAGATTCTGGATCATGGTGTTGGTACATTGGATGTATTGAAGGACCATGAGAAGCACCTTATGGAATACTGTCTCGATTTTAAGGCCCGCTCTCATAAATTCCTAGCAATAGACTCTTAATCCCTAAGACATTGATGAACTCAAGTTTCTTCTATTCAATTACTTTGATTCACCAATGAGTGAGGCCAATTGTAGATCAACACCTTGGTGTCTTGGGTACGTGGTAGTAGGACTGTGGGAACATTGAATGGTCAAGATGGAATATATCTATATTATCCCCTTGTGCCAATTAGTGGATATGTCATTAGTAAGTGCGCACCCATCTCGATTAAGAGTTAATTGGATGGTACTGATGATCACTGTGATTAATTGGGTCTCAAGTATAATAAGATGTGGATCTAAGATTGGAAGGGACCGATTTGATCCAATTGATCCATGGATATTGATAGAGGGACCTACTTGTGGGTAATTGAAACGTTTTAGGGTCTTCTTTGTAATTTATTCCTAAGACTGGAGTGCAATTGCATTTATGTAGTGGTGTTATTTGCATTTAACTGTAGCCCAGATTGCACATGAGATGTGGGGTCGTGGTGTCCCAGTTAGAGCCAGCTTTCTATAGAATCTCTAGTGGTCCCCACGCTAGCCCAAGTTACTAGGAAGATTCTAATCCTACTTGAACTCTGAAAGGAAGGAATTAAGAAAGTTACTATTTCTATTTAAAGTAGGACTTCTAATAGTGGTAATAGTAAGTTACTAATTGTTGTGGAAGTGAGACTTCTATAATAATTAGAAAGGAGAAAGTTACTAATTCTTAATGGGAGTTAGACTTCTATGTTAATTAGTAAAAGGAGGTTTCTTAGTGCTATAAATAAGGGAGATAAACCTCTTGGAGGTCCAACCATAGAGATCCACGCCCAAGACCTCTAAATTGCAAGAGTTGCTCCCTTTCCTCCTTTCTCTCTTTTAGTTCCTTAGAGCTTCTAGTTGGGTTTCTGTGAGGGATTTTGTGTTTTGCAATTTGATGGATGCATTATCATTTTAGCATCATTTGAATTTTCACACATGCATTGATTAGAAATTCTTGAAATCTTGATTTACACATGCATTGTTTTCAAGACTTGTAGAAATCTTGGTTCATGCATGTTTTGATTTTAAAACTTGGATGCAATTAGTTTTGAAAAGAAGTTTTATGAATCAAGCAAGCCTATGAGTTTTAATCTTTTAAATCATTTTAGGCATTTTATGTTTCATGTTTTTAAAACCTCTTAATTTGATTTAAATCATGATTCCAAGCTTGATTCATTGGCCCAAAATTCCCCTCAAAGAAATACTTAGAATTATGCAATTTTAAGGAAAAATGGTCCCAGGCCCAGGTCGATTGGCCAAGGGACCCGGTCGACCGACCACACTGTAGGTTGACCGGGAAAGAGCCGTTGGGGCTCTTTTCAAATGGTTAGTTTTATGACCGTTGAGCCCAGGTTGACCAGGGAAAGGTGCACGTCGACCGGGGACTCACAGAAACTCATTTTTTTGAGTTTAAAAGCAAGTTCATTCCTTTGAAAAATTTGAGGAACTAAGAGGCCGTCCTTGAGATGTTTTGAGGCCAATCAAAGGGGAATGAGCTAAGGGATGATAGGGGTCATTTAGATAGCTAAAGCTTGGTTCCATTGAGTTAAATCACTAAGTAAGCTTTACTTTCCTTAATCATATATTTTCATGCCTTGCTTTAATTATTTGTAAATCTTTTCTATCATGATAAACTATGATTTGTTGCGTCCTTAACTTGTATATATTTTGAATTGATTTATTGTTTTGGATGCATCACCTTGATTCAAACCAAGTGGTACTCAAATTGATATATCTAAGTAAATCATGTTTTTGAAAACATCTTTGAAATTATATGTAACATGATTCCTATACTTGGTTGAATCTTTGGTTGTTGTTTTTCATTATAAGAAAATCACTTTCAAATCTATCTTATGTTTTGGATTCAACAACTTCACAAATCATATGTACTTTTTGTTTTAAAGTTTCACAACTTGCTTAGCATTGATAGGTATATCATTTTCAAGTTGAACTTTTAATTACATGTGATTTGTCCCTTAACTTCAATCAAATCTATTTTTGTGCTTTACACTTTCAAATGCTTTTAGCATACATATATTGAGCTACATTGTTAATTTAATTGAAATCCTTATGCATCACATGTTTTGTTCTTAGAATTTCACAACTTGTTTGGAATATATAGGTATATCTTTTTACAAGTGATTTTTAACATGTGATTAACACTCTTTCCTCAATCATAAATGTTTTTATGAGTTAAAACTTTTAAAAGCCTTTGGCATACATTTATGAGCTTTTATTTTCAAATTGATTGAGGACATCATACATACACATTGTGCATTCATCTTTGCATTCATAGTGTGTGTATGTGTGTGTGTGTATGTGTGTGTTTGTGTGTGTGTGTGTGTGTGTGTGTGTGTGTGTGTGTGTGATTTAGATTTTCACTTTCATATCCGCCTAATTAAGAGGCATTGTATTGAGCTAAAATTATATCTCCATCAAGTGTATTCTAGACAGTACTTAGAGAGATAACCAACCTTTTGGTTGCAAGGTTATTGCTTAACCTAAGAAAAGCATAGTGTAAGAGGTTATTGCTTAGCCTTGGAAAGCATAATGTAAAGGTTATTGCTTAGCCTATTAAAAAGCATAGATAGTGGAAATCCGGTGGGGTGTAGGAGCACAAGCCTGTAGTGGATGTAGGCATTGAGGCCGAGCCACAATAAATCACTGTGTGATGGTGCATGCTTTGTAGTGATTGTTTCTGTTAGCTTCCACATTTAGTTTGATAATCATCACTAGTGGCTAATTTAATTTAAAAAAGTTAAAATTGGTCATAATTGGTCACTAATTTGAACCTCACCCTATTCACCCCCGTCTAGGGTTCGGATCTCGGATTTTTAGTTTCCACCAATCTTCTTGAGAAAAGAGATTTGATAGTGGGTCATTATAAGACCCCAACCCGAGAGACCTCGATTAGTGTTAATTAAGTTATGTGTTAGCCTTAAGCGTGGTTAGTGTATTTTGGTTTAGTTTGGACTAGAACAACTTCGTTATAGCTTTGGGAAATTTTAAGTGCCTTTGTGATTAGTGGGGCCCTTTGAGGGTTCCTTTTACGACTTTGCGTTTACCTGGGGGATTACTTGAGATTCCATTTATTTGTGTTTCAATCCCATTTTGCTTATCTTGTTAATCTCTTCAACTCTCATGTTGGTCCTGTTTCCATCCCGAATCTCGAAACCTGACTTTCCTAGCTTCAAAGGCAAAACAGTCTTTTTACAATAAATCTGTACCCAAAGTTTGATATTCCAAAACCCGCGAAACATATACTTTTTGGAAACTAGAAATTTCGACGATCATTTCTTCCTTCTTCGTCGAATTCATTTGAAGCCTCGATAAGGAAACCACAAGATTTCTAGTGGTGGAGCCCACTCCCCACTTGCTTTATAAGGAAGCCATTCTCTTCCTTCTTCCTTTTTCCAGCTCAAAAACAACCATTTTAGGGTTTCCTTGCTTTTCCTTCTTCCTCTTGCTCTCCTTCCCTCAATCTCTACCAAACCTTGCACCACTTGATTATTGGATGTCATCATCTTCTTCACCATCTTGAGAGCTCTTCATTGATAACATTTGTGGAGGAAACCTCCTTTTCCAAGGTCTTCATTGAACTACTCTTGCCCTTTTGGAGAACGTACAAGTAAGCAACCGTCCTTGTCTCTTAGATATGTGTTCTTCAAGCCTTTGAGAAGCTCCATTTCCATTATTGAAGCTTGTTTCTTCTTGATCCATGTTTTGACCCATTTTAGGGTTTGTTTTGGGGGTTCTGTGTAGCTTTGGAGCTTGGCTTGGAGTGAGTATTAGAGGCTTGATTTGCTTGGTTAGAGACCTTGAGGCAAGTGGATGAATTGATGACTTGTGCATTAAATGATTTTATGAGAAATGTATTGATTTATCATACTATACATGCTTTTATTGTCATGCATTGATTTGAAATAAATGTTCAATAAAGAGTTTTGCTAACTCATTTATTGTTATGGAAATGTGGTTGTTAATCCCTCATTTATTGCTTGATTGTAGTATAAATGAACTCTTGTGATTTTGGGCTTTCTCTCACCTTTTGTGGTTGAATGTGTTTGAGAAGAAGGAGATTTGGGTTGAATGTTTATGGAGGTTTGATAGTGTTTTGAATGTTGCAAGAATGAGGTTTTAACCCTCTCTTTTGGATGAGGAAATGTGGCTAAAGGAGTTTGTGAGAAGTGGAAAAGGAAGAGAGCAAAACTGTCACGGAATCAATTTCTGGACAGTTAGCTCGAGCGAACTTGACCGACTTGTCCAGAAATGACTCCGAGTCATTTCAGTAGACAGTTCGCTTGAGCGAACCCATTATTCGCTCGAGTGAATATTCCCAGAATCATATCAGAGCGTCACAGAACCTTGTTAGTTCGAGCGAACTACCTGTTCGCTTGAGCCAACATGTTCGCTCGAGCGAACCTCCCAGAAAACCATTCCAGAGAGCTCGTCGCTCGAGCGAACGTCTTATCCGTTCGAGCGATGATCACTGTTCACCAGGGGCTGTTTTGTGAGTAAAAATGAAATGTTTAAATGATTGAGAGAAGATTGTTGGGAAGACTTATGAACATTATTTAACACCTATTTGAAAAGAGAAACCAAATCACAAACTTTCATTTGAAGTTTTGAAATTCCATAAGGTGTATCAAGAGCTCGGAATGTCTCCAAAGTCAAGGAGTACCAATCTATATTGAATTGACATACGGGACCCTTATTCACCTTGATCAAATTTCGAATCCTGAAATTTGTGATTTATGATTTATCATTCCCGAAAATACTAAATTTGCAAGTGTAGCATTTTGCTAGTCCCAATATGCACTTCCCATTTGAAATGATATTTGTGCTGAGCACCCTGTCCCACTCGGTTATATACGTGCATTATATGTATTTCGTACTTGTCTTGATTTATGTTATTTGACCTATGAGTCGGCACCACTAAGCTTGGATAACCTTGTTGGTCTGATCCACCGACTTGGAGATCCCCTCCAGTCCCGCCAGCTGCAGTTTGGATCCCGCTACCCGGTTATTACCGTGGTCTTGTTTCGATGCCGCAGATTGCTATTTTGGTTTTCGATGCCGGCTTCCCTACCGTGGTCATGTCCCGTATTATTATGTATATGTATATGTTACTTATGTTGCATCTCCTCACTTCGGTGACTGTCACGACCCCGGACCGGGGTCCTACACAAGCGCAAGCCTGATCCGGGATCGGGACGCTAATGATTATGAATGAATGGATAAATGAATAAGATGAATGATGATCCAATCCATGTCGTCACTATGAATTAATTTAATCAAAACATATACGAGTCCACCAAGGATGCCACTCGTACACGCGATTTCCCACAGGTGTCCGCGGTGAGGATATCACATCAACATGAATATTTCTTTTAATGTGCGGACGCGTGTAGCAAATCTATTTCATACATTCATGTCCAAGATAACAAGATTAAACATTTTCAATACCAGTATCAAAATGAGCAATGATCAATGGCTAATTCCCAAAAGTAAGTTAAGGTTTGTAACAAGATCATTTAATTACATTTCCCCAAAAATTAGAGGCCAACAAAGACCAATATAACAAAGTATCAAGTTCCCAAAAGAATTGGTTAATAATTATCCCAAAATGTTACGCAGCTCAAGCACCCGGATGTCTAAACGATATCATCGGCGTGCCACTCGACTAAACGTTGCGGTTCTCCGACCGCCTCCTCATGCTCCTCCTCGGGAAAGTCGACAACAGGACCTGAGTACCAAAACAAGGGTCAAACACGACGGTTTGGCAAATGGGTGAAAAGATAAAACAACAGTTGAAATTACCTTGGAAAATATTTAAACCTGTTAAAACAATAAATCTCATAAAACAGAATGATCATTTATTTGAAACATCAATGCAATAGAAAACATGTAAGGTATCCAAGGAATACAGGAAACAACAAGATGGCAACCACACGAAGTTAAGTCCTCTATCACCGAAGTGACATGAGCATATCGGGATGTTGATCTCAGTCACCGAAGTGAGGAGATGCAACATAAATAACATATACATATATATAATAAATACGGGACATGACCACGGTAGCGAACCGAGCATTGGGAACCACAATAGCAATCTGCGGCATCGGGACAATACCACGGTAATAACTGGGTAGCGGGATCCAAACTGCAGCTGGCGGGACGGGAGGGGGATTTCCAAGTCGGTGGATCAGACCGGCAAGGTTATCCAAGCTTAGTGGTGCCGACTCATAGGTCAAATATCATAAATCAAGACATGTACAATTCATATGATGCACTTATATAAACGGGCGAGACGGTGTGCTCAAAGGCACAAATATCATTTTAAACAGGAAGTCCATATCGGGATTAGCAAAAACGCTACAATTGCAAATTCAATATTTTCGGGGGTGGTAAATCATAATTCAAGAGGTTCGGGACAAATATCGGGGTTCGAAATTCAAACAAGTGAATAAAGGTCCTGTATGTCATATACAATAAAAAATTGGTACTCTTGAATTTGGGGACATTCCGGGCTCTTTATACACCTTAGGATTTCTAAAACTTAAATGAAAACTTGTGATTTGACTCTTTCCAAATGGGTACTACACAATGGTTACTAGTTTTCCCATCACAATAGGATTCCCAACAACAGCCTCTCAATCAAATAAACATTTCATTTTTGCTCATAGAATAGTCCCAGGTGAACAATGCTGATCGCTCGAGCGGACATGAAGTTTGCTCGAGCGACGAGCTCTCTGGAATGGCTTTCTGGGAGGTTTGCTCGAGCGGATAACGGGTTCGCTCGAGCAAACATGTTGGCTTGAGCGAATAAATAGTTCGCTCGAACTAACAATGTTCTGTGACGCTCTGATAAACCTTCTGGGAGAATTTGCTCGAGCGCATAATGGGTTCGCTCGAGCGGACATGTTGGCTCGAGCGAATAAATGGTTCGCTCGAACTAACAAGGTTCTGTGACGATCCTGATACAGTTCTGGGAGTGTTCGCTCGAGCGAATAAGGGGTTCGCTCGAGCGAACTGTCTGCTAGAATGGCTCGGAACTTGTTCTGGACACTTCGTTCGAGCGACCACCAAGTTCGCTCGAGCGAACTGCCCAGAAATGGGTTCCGGGACAGTTCTGCTCCCATTTCATTTCCACTTCTTACAATTCCCTTAACCACAATTTCATTCCACATGAGAGGCCCTAATACCCCTTTCCATCCTCATTCAAGCTTCACATCAATACTCCCATCATCATCCATCAAACACCCTCTTCTCTTCCATCACATTCAATCATAAAGAACAAGAGAAAAACCATATCATAAGAGTTCATTTAAACTACCATTAAGCAATAAGTACAAACCACCAACCACATTTCCAAAACCATTTAATGAGCTAATAAGAGCCATTAATGCACATTTAATTCATTCAAAATACAAATCAATAGTAGTATGAAATCATCAATGCATTTTATCAAAATCATTAAAAGCTCAAAATAACCATTCATCCACTTGCCTCAAGTCCAAAGCTAGCGAAAGATCTTCTAAACACCCTCTCAAGCACAAAATCCACAATCTTTACAAAAACCCCAAAACAAATCCTAAAATGGGTCACACAAAAAGTAGAAAGAGAGAGCTTCAAATAATGAAAATGGAGCTCCTCAAGAATAAGTAGAACACATAACTAAGAGATTAGGAAGAAAACTTACTTGTAGAGTCTCCAAATGGAGAGAGTTAGCTCAAAACAAGCCTTGGAAATGGAGGTTTTCTTCTACAATGGTACTAATGGAAAGCCTAGAAGGAGAGCAAGGAGAATGTCATATCCATTATGATGTTGGTGCAAGCTTGGTGGGAGATTGAGATGAAGGAAGCAAGAAGAAGAACAAGGAAGAAGAAAAGCAAAGGAAAACCCTTGGCAAAAGAGTTGCTGGAAAAAGGAGAAAGGAGGGAGATGAGTGCTTATATAGCATTTGCAAGTGGGCTCCACCCCTTAGGAAACTTGAAGGGCTGAAATAGTAGTTTTCGGGACCTCGGACGAAATCGACGAAGAAGGAAGAAATGATCGTCAAAATTTCTAGTTTTCAAAAAGTATATGTTTCGCAGGTTTCGGGAATATCAAATATTGGGTCCAGATTTAGTGTAAAAAGACTATTTTGCCCTTAAGCAATGGAAATTGGGTTTTGGGATTCGGGACGGAAACGGGATCAACATGAAAGTTGTAGAGATCGAAGAGATTAATAAAATGGGATAAAAACACAAACCCAAAGAATCTCAATTAAACCCCCAAGTACACGCAAAGTCATAAAAAAGAACCTCCAAAGGGCCCCACTAATTACAAAGGCACTCGAAATTCCCCAAAGCTATATCAAAGTTATTCTAAACCCAATCTAAACCAAAACACACTAAACACACTTAGCACTAACACGTAACTTAGTCAACACTAATCGAGGTCACTCGGGTCGAGGTCTTACAGTGACTGAGGTCAACATTCCGATATGCTCATGTTACTTAGGTGATAAAGGATTTAGCTTTGTGTTGTTGACATCTTGCTTGTTTCCCGATTTTCCTTGGATACATTACTTGTTTTAGATTGCATATATGTTTTGAATAAATGATTCTTCTGTTTTATGACAAATATTGTTTAAACAGGTTTAAATATTTTCCAAGGTAAATTTCTATTATTGCTATATCTTTTCACCGACCTGCCAAACCGTTGTGTTTGAACCAATGCTTTGGTACTTAGGTCCCGTTGTTAGTTACCCCGAGGAGGAGAACGAGGAGGCGGTCGGAGAACTGTAACATCTAGTTGAGTGGCATGCTGATGATGTCGTTTAGACATTCGGTTGCCAAGTTGCGTAACATTTTGGGTTGGGTCTAACCATTCTTTTGGATATTTGATACTTTGATTCTATTGGCCTTTGTTGGCCTCTATTTTTGAAAAATGTAATTAAATGATCTTTGATGTAAACTTTAACTTACTTTTGGGGAATAACTAATAATCATTGCTCATTTTGATGCTGGTTATAAATGTGTCATTAGTCTTGGTATTTTGGATATGAATGTATGAATTAGATTTGCTACATGCTTCTGTACTTGAAAGAAATATTCATGTTGATGTGATATCCTCCCTGCCGACACCTGTGGGAAATCGCGTATATGAGTGGCACATCCTTATTGACTCGTATACGTTTTGGTTAAAATAAATCCATGGTATGGACTGTCACATGTCATTCATATCTATCATTTATTATTTATAGTCCCGATCTCGGATTAGGTCGGTAACCCGGTCCGAGGTCGCGACGGTCAAAGCGTGGAAGACAATAAGGTCTTGGAGATTCTAATTTGCTTCAAGAAGAGTTATTGTTCATGCTAATTGTCTTCTTCTCCATTAGAACAATACCGGGCTCCAAAGGTATAATCTACTTCTCTGTTGTTATGGGTTATTTTAGTTGCATAGTATTGTTGATTTCTATCTCTTAGATAAAATTTATTGCTGTACATGATTGATGAGACGGAGGGATTGCATCTTGGATACGGTTTATGGCCTTATGGGTACTTGATCCCTGAGTCAAGTAGGTCAAAAGTTTTGAAAATCTATCAACGAGGCCCATCTACTCTCAACAATTGGTATCAGAGCCTTACTTCATCTATAATCTTGTTAAATCAGCGATCTGGATCTAATCTTTGCATGAGATGTGAAAAGGATAGACCTAGGGTTATGTAAGGATTATTTTTTTTATTGGATTTGCTTACTTTTATAGTAGATCCGTGTTTGGAATGTCACAAAAGGGTTTAACTTTGATAGAAGTTTGGTAGGAAGCCATTAGATGGTGTTTGGAATCACTAGAAGATGTTTGGGATCAGTTTTAAGCCGTCTTTGAAAAACCCAAATTTTGGGTTTTCATCAGGTCGGTTAAACAACTTGGATGGGTCGGCTGGCCGACCTGGCTGGTCAGGTCGGCTCGCCGATTGAAGACAGGAAAATTTCTAATTTTAATCTGAATTTTATTTTGGCATCTTATCTTTCAACTATGGTTTGGCAGCCTGGTTTTGTGAGTTACTTGGTTTTATGTGATACTAACTTGCAGGTGATTATGTTCTCTCCATGTGGCCCACAAGTCTTTTACTTTCTATTTATGGTTGATGGGTTATTTTGGGCAACTTGTAAAGGGCATCACGGTTTCCTTAATTTCCTGTGAAAGGGAAAGGCATGGTGAATTTCCTTATGGCCCTTTTATTTCCATGTTTAGATTACTATGTAAGTCTCATTATCGAAGCATATGAATTTATATAATTTTTTCTAAAATTGTAAATTCTGGCGATGTCCTAGACGAATAAGGAAAGTGAAGTTGGACTCCTAATCAAAGAGTTTGAAGATTACCAAAAGCGTTTTAGAGATGCTCAAAGAGTTTGAGGATTCCCAAAGTTTTGAAAAGTCTAGAAGTCAAAGAAGTCTATTTCGCTTGGGCCATGTGGAGGACATGACTAGTTTCTAATTTTAGCACTTTCTTTTTGTGGATGAATGCTTATTTTAGAAAGTTTCCAAATCTGATCCAAACATAACAATTTCCAAAATTGGTCAAATCAAATTAAATTTTGGAAAGAGTTCTAATTAGTGTTGGTGGACTAATGAGATGGATCCATTAGTAACACTAATCTTAGAAACTTGACTTTCCTTAAAATAACTTGACTTGGAACTAATTATTGGTCATATCATGAGATGATTTGATGTCTATAAATTTGGGCCCATATACCTATAAGAAAATCCTCAATTCTAAAATATTAAGTGGGAACGAGGCATTTATATTAAAAATCCCCATGGTTTTCCACCATAGGTCCATTGTAAGGAAAGTATTAGCCTCGCGCCATCTTTAGAATGGCTGTTCCCCACTGAGGGCTTCTATTTGTTTGGTTACTATATATGGATCTCCTATGGATAGTGTTGGTGAGACGGGGCGGGGGCCCACTCCCCAAGGAGAAGCTGCTCGCAATGGTTGTCATGCAATGCTAGTTGGTGGGTTACACTTAACTAAAATAATAATGTAGAATCCCCAAGGATTTGCCTCATGTATTTTAGAAACTGAAGTTAATCGGGAGTCATACATTATTTGGTGTGAGATACCTAGATAATATTGATTGATGGAGATCATGAATAGTTTGTCTTAATCCTAATTTTGACCAACTTTGATCTGCACCAATCTAGGTAGTATTTGCACTCCCCTAGGAGGCATAGCCCACTACAACAATTTGCACTTTTTCTGGCGTTTTTTCCCGGCGCAATCATTAAACGCTGGGAAAAGTATAACTTTTACCGGCAAAAAAGTTTCTTTCGTCTGTAAAAGAGTGAGTTTTCCCGACGATAGATTTTCGCCAGCAAAGGTTCTAATTTTTCTGGCGAATCCTTGTTTTCGCTGGTAAAGGTTAATGTTTTACCGATGAAATTTTTTTATCGCTGGTAAATATTATATTTTTCAAAAATTTCACCCGCCAACTTGTTTAGAGGGTGGCACCTATATTTTACTTTTGCCGACGCGATAATTGCGCTGAGAAATGTTTTTTTTTCTAATATATTTTTGTATTGTTTTTGGCGGCGCACTATTTGCGCGGGGAATAGTATTACTTCAAAATCCTAACCGCAGATCCCCATCTCTTCATACTAAAAGAGAGTGCTTCTTCAAAACCCTATCAAAAGACAAAACGAGAAGAAGGGTGCAAACAGATGATGAGGCCAAGGTCGAGAAGAAGATGGGAATAAGGTATTGCTCTCTTTCTTCCTCCTCAAATGCCATGAATGGTTAGTGTGCGGTTTTGTGCAGTTACCGTTCCTGAAGAATGCGACATGGGGAGTGTGCAGGTTTGCGTTGAGAGAGAGAGAGAGAGAGAGAGAGAGAGAGGAAGGCAGTGGGAAAGTGAGCACAGATCCAAGCTGGGTTTTCACATTCTGATATCCGATATTGAGAAGCACATAGCTCACTCGTTCTATTTTTCAGTTGAGCAGAATGGCAAAGGGACAGTGCACAGGGCTCAAGTCTTGTAACCATGTTGGGGCAGTTCTATGCAAAAATCATCCCTTGCTCTCATGTGAAATTGATTCAAGTCATTTTGCCCTTTTTAGGTGTCACTGTGTTATGAACCGTCTTGAATAAAAATACATTCCATGAACCAAATGTAAAGTGACTCATGAGATGATGAGAAACCTCCTTGCTCTCATGAGAAATCAAATGCTTGTTGCAGGCACACATGCGTATTAAAACTGACTGCATGGAAACACATTGGATTGAGTATTGATCTAATGTGGCTTCTAAACAGGGGATGATGTGTATTAAAATTAATTGTCATTCATTTTTTTATTAGATGAGTATTGCCTGCATTCTTATGTGGTTTGTTTTGGCTTCTTTTTTTATGCTTTGTGTGATGACAATTTTTTTTTTCGTTTGAAATTGGGTTTTGGTGGTTTGCAGAAACAAAGGTTGGAGACAAGGATATTCAGTTCGTTTGGTGTAGACCAACCCAGGTCTCCCTCTGCTCACTGTTCTCTCAAATTGCTCTTTCTACTTTTCTCTGCAAAAATCTCAAGGTCAAACATCAAAATCCTGATTTATTTTCTATTTTATTGCTTTTGAAGGTTCTTAAATATATGAATAGATATGGGGATTAGGGCTTGATTTTGGGGATGTAAGGGATTTAAGGTTTCTTTCATTTGGGGATTTTAGGGATTTTGCTCCATGACTGCCTCCAAGCCCTCACTATTGGTTTGGCTAAAAAAGGGTGTGATTTATCCGGTGGTTGGATTCATAAATAAGTTGGGCCTTGGAATATAGTAGGTTAGAATAATGTTGTGAATCCAATTTCCTAAGGCCTGTTTGCTCCCAGGAATTTCTCTTGACAATTCCATGAGTTGGCAATTTGTGACAGCAATATTACTTGTCATCTCTAGAGTTTCTGGAATAAATTTCTGTTTATTTAGTGATATTTCAAAAACTTAACCTTCTGAAGTATCACTTATAGCTTTTGGAATTCTCCAAATTATTTGCTTCCATAATGTTGGGTTGTCCTTGAGCATTTGTAAATCCTACTGGTAGACAACATTTGGAGAATGTCCATCACCTAATATGAATTCTCAGAAATCCTGCAAACAAACAATGAGAATTGTTGTAAGCAAACAAAACCCTAAAGATAGTGGAAATAAAACCCTGCAATCACAATGTATTGTTATTGAGTACATCTTCCAACTGTGCCCTGGGCTCTTCCACTGTTGATTATGATATACTGAAGTTTTCAGCTTGAACGTATGGGCATGGAATCGGTAAATGAGCTTGACATGACGATGAAGTTATGTAATATTTTTTGGGTACTATTGAATGGATTTCAAATATGTGTGTGAATTTTAGTTCTTGTGCTGGGCAGTTTTGGGATGGTGATGATGGATATGAGAGAGTGCATGTGATGGCTGGATTTGAAATATGTTTTGAGATGTAAATAGTGAATGGTAAATGAGGCTGTGATATTGTTTGAGATGAAGATGGGAAATTCGAGATGGGTACAATGCAGTTTAATGAAAAATAAAATAAAGTACCATTCAAAGATATATTATAGGTTTCTCTCATTTCATACATTTTTATTTTGATATTTTCACAGTTTTTCCCATCTCCACTTATTTCATTTTGCATTAAAGGGGTGGACTATTTCTTAGCCATTTATTGATCTTCATCTTTGTTTCTTCAACTTTAGTCACTTCTAGGAATGTATTTCTTAGAATATCTAGGGATTTAATTTCATGCAAAAAATGGGTCCTGAATGTCTGAGTTAAAGTTCATTTTTGTGCAAATTGGTCAAGACAATGCTGTATCTCTCTCTCATTGTAGGGCATGCAGTGTGAATGGATTGAATCAAGGCAAGGTGGGCCTTGTATGGGCTAGCACAAGGTGACTGACTACATGTACATGGGAAGGTCCCATGTGGATATACACATGAGATCATTTCTCAAAGATTAATACTTTTTTTTTCCTATTCTTTTTCTCTGTATCTTCCTCCAATTTGGCATGGGACTGTATAACTCTCCTAGTGGATAGCTTGCCATGGGTGCATCTAGATCATCAACTGATCTGTGGTCCATGCAATCTTTTCGGTTCATAATTCATTTTGTTTTGGTGTCCTTTTTCATGATTTTGAATCTGAAAGTGTGTTTTGCCTTTTGCCTCAAATTGAGAGCAGAAAGCTTGAAACACTACTATTGCTTTCATTTTGCATGGAATACTGTTCTTACTTGTCGGCAACTTTCTGGACTTTGATGAAATATGGCTAATATGATACTTGTGCATGCTGAACTTTTGCTATTTCTTGTTTAGTTTTTGCTCCCCGATTCCTATCTAACCTGATGGGCAGAGACCAAAGATTCAATGTTATTGTGCTAAGCATATCAGGCCTGTTTTGGACTGTTGGACCAACCCAATTATGTTATCATTGACCTATTTTGAATCCTCTTTTAATTCAACAAATTATAGACCCAATCCTTATCCATGTGACCATCCAATTTGATTTTTCATCCCTTTCTCTTAGAGAAATCTTTGATTGAGGTGGATCCAAAGTCTTTGGGCTCGATCAAAATGAATTCATCTTTTGCCACTATATTTGAGCACCGTTGGGACTTTGATTGCATCTATCTTGCTTGTGTTGAAATTTCATTTGGGAAATTCTATATGCACCCACCCTTTTTGCCAAGCACACCCACATTCCTTCTTCATGTGTAATTTTTTTTTCTTCTAAAGGTGGGTGTGCTCATAAAAAATAGAGGTGCATATAGAATTTCCCATTTCATCTTGATAATCGAGAAAATTGATATCATCACAATCATGTGGACGAGCCTGTGACGAAGGACTCCTTTCCATTTTCCTATACTCCTACATCCCGTAGGAGAATGTCTTCTGCAGGAGTATATTTGGTCTGGGCTGGTAGGGTTGACAGGTACAGTAGCAAGGACCAACTAGGGCCTGACCGGTTTATTATTTGGGTTGGAAATGTCAACCTGAACCCCTGAGACTAGATCCAGTTAGAAATTGGCACCCCAATCACAACACATCTATGGACTCAGGTAGTTGTTTATATCATGTATTTTCATTCAATGATTTTCTTTTATCATGGTCCACTTCTGACTTGATCTAGGATTAAGAAACTTAAGAGCGAGAGATTTTTTTTAACCTAGTTCTATCCACAGGACCACGATTTCGGGCTGACTGACATGCATGGAATGCTTTTCCTTATTTTTAGTGTCTTTTGCAACTAAAACTATAAATGAGATTAATATTTAAATATAATTAGAAGTCTGTTTTTGGATAGCAATTAGCATAGCTTTATGAAGGTTTTGTTTAATCGGTTGGGTAGGACTTTTTTTTAGGATGTGTGTTTCTATAAATTTGTGTATGAGGTGAGTTATGAACTTAGAGTGAATTTTATTGATTTATTGGGATTGTCTTTGGTGATCCTCCTCTTCCTGTTCTGTATTTTTTTAAGAACTTCTTCTTCTGCATCTGGTAGCTTACTCTCACCATCATATTCTGCTGCTATTTTTCCTCATATTAAATTATATCTTCAACTATTGTTTCTATTATTTTTCCATCATTTTCTTTTGGTACTAATTTTAACTATCAATCAGGACCTGAATAATCATTCCATTAGTTTTCATGAGGGCAAAATGCTTACGGGCACAAATTACATATAAAGTGCAGAAACACTGACTGTGAATGACAATGAAATTAATTTATTGGTGTTGGTGAAGATATGAATACCATGATTTACTTATTACGAACCAAGAACTCATGATCATTAAACACCTTCTTGAGATCAATAGAGCATCAAATATACAGGATGTAACAAATCCGGGACCGGGCCAGTTGGGCCATGTTATAACTCTGTCTTTTTCAGAGTTGGGTTTGCCATTAGAGTTTAAAATTTGTGTTATTTGTTTCTCAAATTGATCTCTTTTGAATTGGGTATTGTGTTATTTTTCTTTTTGAATTGTTGTTAGAGAATGTTAGTTATTTGATGTAGTTAAATATTCTGCCGCTGTTGCTATTGTTATGATTTTGAATAGATGATGCTTAGAAGTTATATGTGGAGTTTGAAAGTTGAAGGGAAGATGTTACGCAGTATATTGTTCTTTAACAAATCTCCTTCATTTGTGTTTATTGATTCATGACAAGCCATTCTAGTTTGAAAGTTGAAGTTATACTCTGATTTGCTGTGTACATGTATATAGTGTTGGTGTGTGTAGTGTGTTGCTGTGTACATGGTATATGACAAACCATTCAAGATCCTAAATGGACCCCACCTAACCAAGTCCACATTTTAGCACCCCTTTGTCCAGTTAACTGAGATATCAACACCTATCTCCAGAAATAAGGGACACCCAGATGTAACCTATATCTTCTGTCACTGTTATTTTCACCTCTTGTAATGCAGAGAGTGGTAGCTTCTGTATTTTATCAGCTCTTTTCATACCTATTTAAGGACACATGGAACTTTAATACTCGAAGAGTCATGCTTTATTCTATAGTTTCACTAAAAGTTGTGCATATGACATTCTTAATCATATGTTAATCTTGGTTTTTTTTTTTTTTTTTTTTTTATGCAGACTGAATGAAAATTGAAAAACAAATTTCGTTGAAAGAGTCCATGCAGCTAGGATGCAGCCAACATGAAGGCCAACTATGCAGAGTAACAGATTGCTATATGTTAAAATGGGATGCATGAAGTTTCTTAATACAATGGTGCAGGTGTTGGAATGGTGCAATAATGAAATGATCATATATGAATACGTAAATTTGCATTGGCATTTGAATGTTGGTACCTAGTAGAATGTTAGCATTTGTTTTAATTTTATAATGGTAATGGTAAAGTGTTTTTCAATGTTGAAAGGATGTTTGAATATTAATATGAAGTGGAATGAATTTTCTTGTTTCATTTTTTGATGATTTTGGAATGGAAATGGATGTTGGGTGTGTAGTAGATTTGGTCTTGGATAATGGAATTAGTAATTTTAATTTATTCATGTGACACAGGTTGGAAGTTGTTATGAATTGATGTATATACAGGATAAGAAAATTAAAAATCAATAAATAAATAAAAATTATATTCCCTGGGAGAAAAAATGCCGGCAAAAAAAATTTGAAAAAAGAATTTTTGTAAATTGTAAATCCTTTCCCAGCGCAAAATAACGCCGGCGAAAGTTTTTCTAAATTTATTTTTGAAAAAATAAACCACTTTTCCCGGTGCAAAATAATGCCGGCAAAAGCTTTTCTAACATTTATTTTTGAAAAAATAAACTTCTTTTCCCAGCGCAAAATAACGCCGGCAAAAGTTTTTTAAATTTTAATATTGAAAAAATAAACCTCTTTGCTCGGCGAAATAAACCTCTTTTCCCGGTGAAAAAGAATGCCAGTAATGTATTGCTTTTTATTGGCGCTACCTTTTTTCGCCGGCAAATGGTATTACTGGCATAGTTTTCCCGGCGGATTGCTGACACAAGAGAAATCGCCGGAAAAGGTTTTCACCGGCGTTTAAAAGTGCAATTTCTTGTACTGCCCCGATTGGGATTCCAATGTATTATGAATTTAGTGGTCATGGGGATTCTTACATAAATTTGGTAGAATACTAAACCCTAATGTCATTTAAATTCATTAATTAAATATATGGTTATGTGCTACAGTATTTCAAGCATGATATCGAATACTTTCAATCCACTTGCGACCATCCTCAACCATAATAAGATGGTGAGATCCAACTATGTAGACTGGAAACGCAACCTGGATATTGTCCTGACAGCTTTAGGATATAAATATGTCCTTACCAAACCACCCCCCCCCCCCCCCCCCACCCCGATGAGCTAGGGCCGGATGCATCAGAAGAAGAAAAGGAACTTTACACCAAATTGGCCAAAGACGATGAGATGGCCAGATGTTACATTCAGACATCCATGTCTAGTGTTTTGCAACACCAACATCAATCCTATAAGACTGCATATGATATTATATCAAACTGAAAGGAGATGTTTACGGAATAGGGCAGGCCTGCTAAGCAGGCTGTTATGAGGGTGCTCATTAGCACCAAGATGGCCGAAGGCACACCAGTACAGGAACACATGCTGAAAATGATGGACTCATTGAATGAGTTAGATGTAATGGGGGCTACGATTGATGCAGATTCACAGATTGACATAATCCTTGAGTCACTGCCAGAGTCATTCAACAATTTCAAGGTTAATTATAATATGACTAAGATGAATCTGACTCTAGCTGAGCTGTCAAGCCAGCTGGTAATAACTGAAGGGATTATGAATAAGAAGCCAACTGCCCTGATGACAGAAAAGTCAGTTGCCAAGTCCAAGCCGAAAGACAAAGGGCGGAAGGCAAGAAGAAATCAGTTCCGAAGGGTCCTAAGGTGGAGTGGTCCTAATGGTGGCATGGCCAAGGCTAAGGGTTCAGGGACAAAGGGAAAGTGTTTCCATTGTGGTATGATAGGACATTGGAAAAGGAATTGTCCAGAATATCTGTCTAAGAAGAAGACCTCATGTATGATTAAGTCACGTATTTCTGAAGTTAGTTTTGCAACTGGTACTTCAGAATCTTGGTGTGTGGACTCTGTCGCGACCCCAAACCGGGGGTCGTGAGGGAGGGGTGATTAAATTTATTTTTATTTCTCCCAAGATCCGCGTGTGTGAGGATCCACAATCACATCACTCTCTGAATATTTCTGCGGAAGCTTTCGTGGCAATGCGACCCGGAGTCCGTGGACATCATCGGATTCCGCGTCGCATAGGGCCCTTTAGCATAAAGCTATCATTTATAAATCATATCAGACTGGAATACACCCACATATAAATTACAGAGCTGACGGTAACAGGATATTACATTTCCATACATATTCAAGTTACAATTATCAATGTGTATTAATTACAATCCCAAGAAGGGCTAATAAAAGCCGGACAATACAACTAATATCCACTACCCATTTGTGACGTAACTCCGATGTCAAGCACAATGTCTACAGGACATAGCCGACAAGACAACCTGCAACTCGTGGCTCCACAGCCAACCAAACTCTCAGCTCGGGGCGGGAATCTGAACCTGAGTACCAACATAGTGGGTCAAACACGACGGTTTGGCAAGAGAATGAAAAGATACCACAATATACAATAGATGAAATACCTTGAAAAGCATAGAAATCTGTTTAAACAAGAACTCTAATAAAACCGATAAATCATTTGCTGTAAAACAAGTAAACAAGATAAGACATATGAGGTAACCAAGGAATCGGGAATAACAAGGTGGCAACCACAAGAAGCTAAGTCCTCTATCACTAAAGCGATAGAGCAATAACTAGGCCCTGATCTCAGTCACTCGAGGTGAGGAGAAACAGGGGATCTCATATAGATACATATACATATACAATACTATACATGACCACGGTAGCGAGCCGGGCATCGGGGACCACAGTAGCAATCTGCGGCATCGGGACAAGACCACGGTAATGACCGGGTAGCGGGATCCAAACTGCAGCTGGCGGGACAAGAGGGGGATCTCCAAGTCGGTTGATCAGACCAACAGGGTTATCCAAGCTTAGTGGTGCCGACTCATAGGTCAAATACAATCGAGACAATGCAAGCAAATCAAGTACGAATACATAATCAAACGGGCAAGACGGGGGTGCTCAAGGGCACACTGACATATCATGTGGTGCAATGCACTTCAGGTCAAGTAACTGTTTCAAGTGTACAATAATACTTTCGGGAAAACCATTCATGTAATGCAAGGCTTGGAAATAGAGAAATATTGTGAACTATGCTAAATCAGGAAAGACAATGATTTTAAGATCTATTAGAGTGAATAGGGGTCCCGTATGTCGATCATAGATATGAATTGGTACTCCTTGAGTTTGAAGACATTCCGGGCTCCTTATGCACTTTTACGCTTTTCAAAACTTAACATGAGCTTATGGTTATAACTAGATGTTATGATAAGGAAATCAAGACTATAAATGGTCCATCCTAAGTATGATGTTAATTCGGAGACATCGAGCAACCTACTCAGTCATCGAAAGGAATAGAATTCGCGATAACCAAGGAAAAAGTCTTGTATTTAGATATAAAGGAGATATCGCGTCATTCCGTCCCGTTCAAGATTGAAATGAAGTGAACATCGATGTCACCCAACCAACCGTGAGGAGCATCGGCTCAAGACGTCCTCACGCATGGTCAAATGAGTCCAAAGAGGGTAGCCAAGGTCCCACCTAAAACCAAGAAAAGAAAAAGAAAATATAACAATCTCAAATCCACTGAACTCAATCTGCACAGGGTCCGATCGATCGGCCAAAATACCCACACAGGGCCCGATCGATCGGCCCAAAAACCCTTACAGTTAAAGACAGTCCGATCGATCGGTCTGCACGTCCGATCGATCGGACCTGGGCGTACAGCAGTTCCGGGAACCTGATTTCTTTCTCCCCTTTTTCCTTTCCTTCCAACACATAATTAACCAAGGAAAACTATGAACAAGATGACTTAATTACATGCTTCCAAGACATTAAATGAGGCTATCAAGATCATTTATAGCAACCATGGAAAATCAATAGAAGAAATCAATGAAAGCATAAAAACCCATAAATGCTACCAAACCATTTGAAATTTAAAAACATCCAACATTCACTTGCCTCAAGCCTTCAATTAGTGATAAAACCAGCTCTAATCACACTTGCAAGCCAAGAACAAGATCTCTACAAAAAACCCTCAAAACAAACCCTAAAATGGGTCAAAACAAGAAATAAGAAGAGAGAGAGCTTTCAAGAATGCAAATGGGGCTTCTCAAGGATCAAAAGAACATGAATCTAGAAGCTTAAGAAGAGATCTTACCAAATGGTGTTCCAAATGAACAAGACAAGCTAGAAGATGATCTTTTGGAGATGAGGTTTCACCACAAATAGTACCAATAGAAAGCTCTTGAGGTGGGGAAGAAGATGATGTAACCTTTTGAGATGATGGTGCAAGATTTGGTTGTATTTGATGATGGCAAAAGCAAGAAGAAGAAGAAGAGGGTGCAAGGAAGAACCCTAGGTTCAGTGTTGCTGGAAAAATGAAGAAGGAAGAAGAGAAATGGGTTTCTCTTATAACCAATGAGAGTGGGCTCCACCACTTAAGAACCTAAAAAGGCTGAAATAGCGGTTTTCGGGACTTCGGATGAAATCGACGAAGAAGGAAGAAATGATCGTCGAAATATCTAGTTTCTAAAAAGTCTATGTTTCGCGGGTTTCGGGAATAACAATAATCCGGTACAGATTTGGTGTGAAAAGACTGTTTTGCCCTCAAAGCTAGAAAAGTCAAGTTTCGGGGTTCGGGACGGGAACGGGATCAACATGAAAGTTGAAGCTATCAGCAAAACAAGTAAATCGGGATGAAATACAAATCAAGAACAAAACGACTAAATCGGGAAAAATACAAATCAAGAAAACCAAGATAAAATCCCAAGTACACGTCAAGTCATAAACAAGGGTACCCCCAAAGGGCCCCACACTAAAACCAAGACACTCAAAATATCCCAAAGCTATAACAAAGCTATTTTAAATCCAAATTAAACCAAAAACCACGAGACACACTTAGAGCTAAACACAGCTCAAAGACACTAATCTGGGCCTCTCGGGTCGGGGTCTCACATCCTCCCCCCCTTAGAACATTTGGTCCTCCAAATGAACTAAACAAAACCAAAAACAAATGGGGATATAATCCCGCACAACGAAAACAAAATCTCAAACTGCTGCTCCCAACGGTCATCTCGAAAGCATCTGGACTAACTGGGTCATCTCTGCTGTAGAACTCTTCGGTCAACTACCAGCAGCTGTCATACATTCTTCCTCTGGCTCGAATCTGTTACTGCCCTGCCAATCTGACTGCTCAAGAATCTGCCAACTCTGACTCCTCAAGAATCTGCCAACTCTCTGACTCCTCCTAGGTTCCACCAAGTCTCTCACTCCTAGCCACCTTCAAACAGAAAATTTCTGGAACAATTCTCTCAACTTCATCATGACTGTCGAATCTAGGTCTCATATCAAATGCACCATCTTCAAAGTGAACTTCCTGTTAGCTCTAACTTGCGCATTACTCTCGATCTCTGCACCACAATTTGTCTTTGACGATAACATGCTTGTCCCTTCACTATTCTTCAGCACTAGAAGCTCTGCACTTACTATTGCAACTGTCTGCCAAGTCTGTTTTCCCAAACAAATCCCAAAATAATTGACTTCCTACTCCGAGCATCTGCCAACTGAAAATTACCTCTGACATTGATAATCTGTCCTGCTCCTGCACAACTGCACTACCTCCAGTCAAACACGAGGGTGAGATGAGTCTGTAGTCAAGGTCTCTGCTTCGGTTGAAGATCTCCAACTGTCCAAACTCTAATTCAGCAACTAGCTCTTCTGACACCATCAACATTCGAAGAATCCTTCCGTCAAACCCCTGACACCCATCAAAAGTTTCTAACATCACTTCTAATCTGCTGCCTGTCTTTGCCTATCCATGTCGGTCAAAGTAACTGAAAGTTCTGGCTCATCCGATGTATTGTAATTCCTTCAATGTCTTATCTGTTCAATCTTCTGCCTCTATCTCTGGTTCACCATCTTCAAGTCATGCATGTGTGCCATTCTTCTCTGAATCTTTCGACTAGCCTCGTCCACAGGTTATGGTTCTCCAGCCTGTATCTGCACAATGTCCAAATTGATATCTCAAAAGTCCTTAAAGTCTGCAAGATCTCCTCTATCATAAGGCCAGGTAACAATCCATTCTGCATACGGCTCTCTATATCGCAGCTGAAAACTTACTTCCCATCATTATAACCACACACTGATGTACCCCTCTGAGTCAGCTTCACCATCCTTCTGGAATCATTGAAAATCCTCTAACACTTACCTGACAAAAGCTCGTCCATACTCGAGAAGTTCCCAACTTCTAGCATCCACTTGAAGCTCTATCAACTGAAAATCACTTCAAACTTCCTGAAATCTGTCATTCTCTGGTTTCTGGAGTCTTTTGACTTAGGGAATGTTCCAAGTTTATCCAAAAATCCACACTTACTTGCCTGACGAATCCTCTGACGATACACGATCAACTGTAATTGGGTCTTGGTATGCTGCTAACATTCCTTGCTGACTAGCAACTGCTCAAAAATTCCTTTGCTAACTCTGTCTGTGACATCAAAAAGCTGCAAATTCTGCCAAAGTCCTTCGAGATCCACATGCTAAGTTCACAAAACTCTGATTCTCTGGCCCGAAAACAACGAAAAGGAGCTAAACATGGTGCGGAGACATTAAATTCTCCCCCACTAGAAAAGAATTTGGTCCCCCAAATTCTCTAACAAGAACAAAAGGAAAAGAGACAAGGAGAGTCTCCCCCACTAGAAAGAAAACAAACCCAAATCTGACAAAACGACATCGAGCAAAAATCCGGATCTCACTACACGTCTTAAGGTTTGTAGAGTGTTTTATGTCCTAGAAACCTGCCCGCTCTGATACCAGTCTGTCGCGACCCCAAACCGGGGGTCGTGAGGGAGGGGTGATTAAATTTATTTTTATTTCTCCCAAGATCCGCGTGTGTGAGGATCCACAATCACATCACTCTCTGAATATTTCTGCGGAAGCTTTCGTGGCAATGCGACCCGGAGTCCGTGGACATCATCGGATTCCGCGTCGCATAGGGCCCTTTAGCATAAAGCTATCATTTTATAAATCATATCAGACTGGAATACACCCACATATAAATTACAGAGCTGACGGTAACAGGATATTACATTTCCATACATATTCAAGTTACAATTATCAATGTGTATTAATTACAATCCCAAGAAGGGCTAATAAAAGCCGGACAATACAACTAATATCCACTACCCATTTGTGACGTAACTCCGATGTCAAGCACAATGTCTACAGGACATAGCCGACAAGACAACCTGCAACTCGTGGCTCCACAGCCAACCAAACTCTCAGCTCGGGGCGGGAATCTGAACCTGAGTACCAACATAGTGGGTCAAACACGACGGTTTGGCAAGAGAATGAAAAGATACCACAATATACAATAGATGAAATACCTTGAAAAGCATAGAAATCTGTTTAAACAAGAACTCTAATAAAACCGATAAATCATTTGCTGTAAAACAAGTAAACAAGATAAGACATATGAGGTAACCAAGGAATCGGGAATAACAAGGTGGCAACCACAAGAAGCTAAGTCCTCTATCACTAAAGCGATAGAGCAATAACTAGGCCCTGATCTCAGTCACTCGAGGTGAGGAGAAACAGGGGATCTCATATAGATACATATACATATACAATACTATACATGACCACGGTAGCGAGCCGGGCATCGGGGACCACAGTAGCAATCTGCGGCATCGGGACAAGACCACGGTAATGACCGGGTAGCGGGATCCAAACTGCAGCTGGCGGGACAAGAGGGGGATCTCCAAGTCGGTTGATCAGACCAACAGGGTTATCCAAGCTTAGTGGTGCCGACTCATAGGTCAAATACAATCGAGACAATGCAAGCAAATCAAGTACGAATACATAATCAAACGGGCAAGACGGGGGTGCTCAAGGGCACACTGACATATCATGTGGTGCAATGCACTTCAGGTCAAGTAACTGTTTCAAGTGTACAATAATACTTTCGGGAAAACCATTCATGTAATGCAAGGCTTGGAAATAGAGAAATATTGTGAACTATGCTAAATCAGGAAAGACAATGATTTTAAGATCTATTTGAGTGAATAGGGGTCCCGTATGTCGATCATAGATATGAATTGGTACTCCTTGAGTTTGAAGACATTCCGGGCTCCTTATGCACTTTTACGCTTTTCAAAACTTAACATGAGCTTATGGTTATAACTAGATGTTATGATAAGGAAATCAAGACTATAAATGGTCCATCCTAAGTATGATGTTAATTCGGAGACATCGAGCAACCTACTCAGTCATCGAAAGGAATAGAATTCGCGATAACCAAGGAAAAAGTCTTGTATTTAGATATAAAGGAGATATCGCGTCATTCCGTCCCGTTCAAGATTGAAATGAAGTGAACATCGATGTCACCCAACCAACCGTGAGGAGCATCGGCTCAAGACGTCCTCACGCATGGTCAAATGAGTCCAAAGAGAGTAGCAAAGGTCCCACCTAAAACCAAGAAAAGAAAAAAAAGAAAATATAAAAGTCTCAAGTTCACTGGACTCAAACTGCACAGGGTCCGATCGATCGGCCAAAATACCCACACAGGGCCCGATCGATCGTCCCAAAAACCCTTACAGTTAAAGACAGTCCGATCGATCGGTCTGCACGTCCGATCGATCGGACCTGGGCGTACAGCAGTTCCGGGAACCTGATTTCTTTCTCCCCTTTTTCCTTTCCTTCCAACACATAATTAACCAAGGAAAACTATGAACAAGATGACTTAATTACATGCTTCCAAGACATTAAATGAGGCTATCAAGATCATTTATAGCAACCATGGAAAATCAATAGAAGAAATCAATGAAAGCATAAAAACCCATAAATGCTACCAAACCATTTGAAATTTAAAAACATCCAACATTCACTTGCCTCAAGCCTTCAATTAGTGATAAAACCAGCTCTAATCACACTTGCAAGCCAAGAACAAGATCTCTACAAAAACCCCCAAAACAAACCCTAAAATGGGTCAAACAATGAAATAAGAAGAGAGAGCTTTCAATAATGAAAATGTAGCTTCTCAAGGATCAAAAGAACATGAATCTAGAAGCTTAAGAAGAGATCTTACCAAATGGTGTTCCAAATGAACAAGACAAGCTAGAAGATGATCTTTTGGAGAGGAGGTTTCACCACAAATAGTATCAATAGAAAGCTCTTGAGGTGGGGAAGAAGATGATGTAACCTTTTGAGATGATGGTGCAAGATTTGGTGAGGATTTGATGATGGCAAAGCAAGAAGAAGAAGAAGAGGGTGCAAGCAAAACCCTAGGTTCAGTTGTGGCTGGAAAAATGAAGAAGGAAGAAGAGAAATGGGTTCTCTTATAACCAATGAGAGTGGGCTCCACCACTTAAGAACCTAAAAAGGCTGAAATAGCGGTTTTCGGGACTTCGGATGAAATCGACGAAGAAGGAAGAAATGATCGTCGAAATATCTAGTTTCTAAAAAGTCTATGTTTCACGGGTTTCGGGAATAACAATAATCCGGTACAGATTTGGTGTGAAAAGACTGTTTTGCCCTCAAAGCTAGAAAAGTCAAGTTTCGGGGTTCGGGACGGGAACGGGATCAACATGAAAGTTGAAGCTATCAGCAAAACAAGTAAATCGGGATGAAATACAAATCAAGAACAAAACGACTAAATCGGGAAAAATACAAATCAAGAAAACCAAGATAAAATCCCAAGTACACGTCAAGTCATAAACAAGGGTACCCCCAAAGGGCCCCACACTAAAACCAAGACACTCAAAATATCCCAAAGCTATAACAAAGCTATTTTAAATCCCAAATCAACCAAAAAACCACAAAACACACTTAGAGCTAAACACAGCTCAAAGACACTAATCTGGGCTTCTCGGGTCGGGGTCTCACATCCTCCCCCCCTTAGAACATTTGGTCCTCCAAATGAACTAAGCAAAACCAAAAACAAATGGGGATATAATCCCGCACAACGAAAACAAAATCTCAAACTGCTGCTCCCAACGGTCATCTCGAAAGCATCTGGACTAACTGGGTCATCTCTGCTGTAGAACTCTTCGGTCAACTACCAGCAGCTGTCATACATTCTTCCTCTGGCTCGAATCTGTTACTGCCCTGCCAATCTGACTGCTCAAGAATTCTGCCAACTCTGACTCCTCAAGAATCCTGCCAACTCTGACTCCTCCTAGGTTCCACCAAGTCTCTCACTCCTAGCCACCTTCAAACAGAAAATTTCTGGAACAATTCTCTCAACTTCATCATGACTGTCGAATCTAGGTCTCATATCAAATGCACCATCTTCAAAGTGAACTTCCTGTTAGCTCTAACTTGCGCATTACTCTCGATCTCTGCACCACAATTTGTCTTTGACGATAACATGCTTGTCCCTTCACTATTCTTCAGCACTAGAAGCTCTGCACTTACTATTGCAACTGTCTGCCAAGTCTGTTTTCCCAAACAAATCCCAAAATAATTGACTTCCTACTCCGAGCATCTGCCAACTGAAAATTACCTCTGACATTGATAATCTGTCCTGCTCCTGCACAACTGCACTACCTCCAGTCAAACACGAGGGTGAGATGAGTCTGTAGTCAAGGTCTCTGCTTCGGTTGAAGATCTCCAACTGTCCAAACTCTAATTCAGCAACTAGCTCTTCTGACACCATCAACATTCGAAGAATCCTTCCGTCAAACCCCTGACACCCATCAAATGTTCTAACATCACTTCTAATCTGCTGCCTGTCTTGCCTATCCATGTCGGTCAAAGTAACTGAAAGTTCTGGCTCATCCGATGTATTGTAATTCCTTCAATGTCTTATCTGTTCAATCTTCTGCCTCTATCTCTGGTTCACCATCTTCAAGTCATGCATGTGTGCCATTCTTCTCTGAATCTTTCGACTAGCCTCGTCCACAGGTTATGGTTCTCCAGCCTGTATCTGCACAATGTCCAAATTGATATCTCAAAAGTCCTTAAAGTCTGCAAGATCTCCTCTATCATAAGGCCAGGTAACAATCCATTCTGCATACGGCTCTCTATATCGCAGCTGAAAACTTACTTCCCATCATTATAACCACACACTGATGTACCCCTCTGAGTCAGCTTCACCATCCTTCTGGAATCATTGAAAATCCTCTAACACTTACCTGACAAAAGCTCGTCCATACTCGAGAAGTTCCCAACTTCTAGCATCCACTTGAAGCTCTATCAACTGAAAATCACTTCAAACTTCCTGAAATCTGTCATTCTCTGGTTTCTGGAGTCTTTTGACTTAGGGAATGTTCCAAGTTTATCCAAAAATCCACACTTACTTGCCTGACGAATCCTCTGACGATACACGATCAACTGTAATTGGGTCTTGGTATGCTGCTAACATTCCTTGCTGACTAGCAACTGCTCAAAAATTCCTTTGCTAACTCTGTCTGTGACATCAAAAAGCTGCAAATTCTGCCAAAGTCCTTCGAGATCCACATGCTAAGTTCACAAAACTCTGATTCTCTGGCCCGAAAACAACGAAAAGGAGCTAAACATGGTGCGGAGACATTAAATTCTCCCCCACTAGAAAAGAATTTGGTCCCCCAAATTCTCTAACAAGAACAAAAGGAAAAGAGACAAGGAGAGTCTCCCCCACTAGAAAGAAAACAAACCCAAATCTGACAAAACGACATCGAGCAAAAATCCGGATCTCACTACACGTCTTAAGGTTCCTAGAGTGTTTTATGTCCTAGAAACCTGCCCGCTCTGATACCAGTCTGTCGCGACCCCAAACCGGGGGTCGTGAGGGAGGGGTGATTAAATTTATTTTTATTTCTCCCAAGATCCGCGTGTGTGAGGATCCACAATCACATCACTCTCTGAATATTTCTGCGGAAGCTTTCGTGGCAATGCGACCCGGAGTCCGTGGACATCATCGGATTCCGCGTCGCATAGGGCCCTTTAGCATAAAGCTATCATTTTATAAATCATATCAGACTGGAATACACCCACATATAAATTACAGAGCTGACGGTAACAGGATATTACATTTCCATACATATTCAAGTTACAATTATCAATGTGTATTAATTACAATCCCAAGAAGGGCTAATAAAAGCCGGACAATACAACTAATATCCACTACCCATTTGTGACGTAACTCCGATGTCAAGCACAATGTCTACAGGACATAGCCGACAAGACAACCTGCAACTCGTGGCTCCACAGCCAACCAAACTCTCAGCTCGGGGCGGGAATCTGAACCTGAGTACCAACATAGTGGGTCAAACACGACGGTTTGGCAAGAGAATGAAAAGATACCACAATATACAATAGATGAAATACCTTGAAAAGCATAGAAATCTGTTTAAACAAGAACTCTAATAAAACCGATAAATCATTTGCTGTAAAACAAGTAAACAAGATAAGACATATGAGGTAACCAAGGAATCGGGAATAACAAGGTGGCAACCACAAGAAGCTAAGTCCTCTATCACTAAAGCGATAGAGCAATAACTAGGCCCTGATCTCAGTCACTCGAGGTGAGGAGAAACAGGGGATCTCATATAGATACATATACATATACAATACTATACATGACCACGGTAGCGAGCCGGGCATCGGGGACCACAGTAGCAATCTGCGGCATCGGGACAAGACCACGGTAATGACCGGGTAGCGGGATCCAAACTGCAGCTGGCGGGACAAGAGGGGGATCTCCAAGTCGGTTGATCAGACCAACAGGGTTATCCAAGCTTAGTGGTGCCGACTCATAGGTCAAATACAATCGAGACAATGCAAGCAAATCAAGTACGAATACATAATCAAACGGGCAAGACGGGGGTGCTCAAGGGCACACTGACATATCATGTGGTGCAATGCACTTCAGGTCAAGTAACTGTTTCAAGTGTACAATAATACTTTCGGGAAAACCATTCATGTAATGCAAGGCTTGGAAATAGAGAAATATTGTGAACTATGCTAAATCAGGAAAGACAATGATTTTAAGATCTATTAGAGTGAATAGGGGTCCCGTATGTCGATCATAGATATGAATTGGTACTCCTTGAGTTTGAAGACATTCCGGGCTCCTTATGCACTTTTACGCTTTTCAAAACTTAACATGAGCTTATGGTTATAACTAGATGTTATGATAAGGAAATCAAGACTATAAATGGTCCATCCTAAGTATGATGTTAATTCGGAGACATCGAGCAACCTACTCAGTCATCGAAAGGAATAGAATTCGCGATAACCAAGGAAAAAGTCTTGTATTTAGATATAAAGGAGATATCGCGTCATTCCGTCCCGTTCAAGATTGAAATGAAGTGAACATCGATGTCACCCAACCAACCGTGAGGAGCATCGGCTCAAGACGTCCTCACGCATGGTCAAATGAGTCCAAAGAGGGTAGCCAAGGTCCCACCTAAAACCAAGAAAAGAAAAAAGAAAATATAACAATCTCAAATCCACTGAACTCAATCTGCACAGGGTCCGATCGATCGGCCAAAATACCCACACAGGGCCCGATCGATCGTCCCAAAAACCCTTACAGTTAAAGACAGTCCGATCGATCGGTCTGCACGTCCGATCGATCGGACCTGGGCGTACAGCAGTTCCGGGAACCTGATTTCTTTCTCCCCTTTTTCCTTTCCTTCCAACACATAATTAACCAAGGAAAACTATGAACAAGATGACTTAATTACATGCTTCCAAGACATTAAATGAGGCTATCAAGATCATTTATAGCAACCATGGAAAATCAATAGAAGAAATCAATGAAAGCATAAAAACCCATAAATGCTACCAAACCATTTGAAATTTAAAAACATCCAACATTCACTTGCCTCAAGCCTTCAATTAGTGATAAAACCAGCTCTAATCACACTTGCAAGCCAAGAACAAGATCTCTACAAAAAACCCCAAAACAAAACCCTAAAATGGGTCAAAACAAGAAATAAGAAGAGAGAGAGCTTTCAAGAATGAAAATGTGGGGCTTCTCAAGGATCATAAGAACATGAATCTAGAAGATTAGGGAGAGATCTTACCAATAGGTTCTCCAAATGGACAAAGACAAGCTAGAATGAAGACCTTGGGAGAGAAGAGATTCCTCCACAAATGGTACCAATAGGAAGCTCTTGAGGTGGGGAAGAAGATGATGTAACCTCTTGAGATGATGGTGCAAGATTTGGTTGTATTTGATGATGGCAAAGCAAGAAGAAGAAGAAAGGGTGCAAGGAAGAACCCTAGGTTCAGTTGTTACATCTAAGAAAACAAATCGACGACAAGACACTAAAATAGATTTGGTGTGAAAAGACTCCCAAAGAACACTACGGGACAAAGCTATCAGCAAAACAAGTATTAAACAGGGTACCCCCAAAGGGCCCCACACTAAAACCAAGACACTCAAAATATCCCAAAGCTATAACAAAAGCTCCAAATTAAAACCAAAAACCACGAGACACACTTAGAGCTAAACACAGCTCCAAAAACACTAATCTGGGCCTCTCGGGTCGGGGTCTCACAGACTCTGAGGCAACTAATCACATATGTAATACGTTGCAGGGGGCTCAAGGAAATCAGGAGGCTTAGTGACGGAGAAATCAATGTCAAACTAGGATCTAACGCTAAGGCGGAGGCTGTTTCAGTGAGAGTTGTTACTTTATGTTTTTCAAATAATAAATTGGTTTTGTCAGACACATTATATTTACCGTCTTCACGGTGGAATTTAATTTCAGTTTTTAGTTTGATGAATAAAAGTTATTCTATTACTTTTTGTACTAAAGTTGTCATAAAGAGGAATGGTACTTTTATATGTTCTGGCTAGGTAAAGAATGAGCTTTATTTGTTAACTCCCACGATGTATGAGATACATGATACTGAAACAATTAATAGACCATCATTGAAGAGGAAGTCACCTTCATCTAATCTAACAAAACTTTGTCACTTGAGGCTAGGTTATATAAACTTAAATAGGATTGATTGGCTAATGAAAGATGGCATCTTGCCTTCGTTGGTGGTAGAACCAATGCCTGTCTGTGAGTCCTATCTAGAAGGAAAATTGACCAAGAGACCCATTTCATCTAAGGGCAATAGAGCCAAAGATTTATTGGAATTAGTCCTATTAATGTCAGGGCCAAAGGAGGATATGAGTACTTCATCACTTTCACAGATGATTACTCAAGATATGGATAGATATACCTTATGCACCACAAGTTCGAGGCTTTTGAAAAGTTCAAAGAGTTTTGAGTGGAAGCGGAAAAGTAATTAAGTAAAAGTATCAAGACTCTTCGATCAGATCGAGGAGGGGAATATCTCTCTCCTGATTTTATGGGATACTTATTAGAGAATGGGATTCTATTCCAGTTGTCTGCTCCTAGTATGCCTCAACAGAATGGAATAGCAGAAAGAAGGAACTAGACCCTTTTAGATATGATCAGGTCTATGTTGAGTTTCTCAGGATTACCTATATCATTTTTGGGATACGCCTTGGATACGTCGATGTACATACTAAACCTCATACCATCTAAGTCTGTACTTAAGACTCATCGGGAATTGTGGTATGGGCGAAGGCCTAGTCTACAACATTTACACATTTTGGGTTGTTCGGCACACGTGCTAAAGGTTTAGACGGATACGTTGGAAACAATTCGGAAGTATGCACGTTTGTAGGATATCCTAAATGAACTAAAGGTTGGTTTTCTATAATCCCAGAGAGCAGAAAGTGATGGTGAGCACCAATGCGGTTTTTCTGGAGGAAGATTATTTGATAAACTGGAAATCTTTAGAAAAGGTGATCTTGGAAGAGATTCAAGAACAATCAATTCCAAATCCAAGTATGACCGAACTTGAGGAATAATTGCCTTTACCAGACCCAGTAGTTACACCAGAGCCTCGTGTAGTGGGAGGATTGTCAGACCCACTAATAGGTTCTCATTTTTAGAAGAGTCTTACGAGGCAATCTAGGAAGAACAGGAATAAGATCCCTGTAACTATGATTAAGCAATCAATGACGTAGATTCGGGATGTTGGTAATATGCTATGAAAGCTAAGATGGAGTCTATGTGCTCCAATCAGGTTTGGACACTTGTGGGCTTGCCTGCCAATATTAAACCTATTGGGTGCAAGTGGGTCTACAAGAGAAAAAGAGGACCAGATGGTAGAGTGGAGACCTTTAAGGCCAGGCTTGTTGCGAAAGGATATAATCAGAATTAGGGAATCGATTATGAAGAAACCTTCTCGCCCGTAGCCATGCTCAAGTCCATCTGAATACTCTTATCCATTGCGGCTCATGTCGATTACGAGATTTGGCAAATGGATGTCAAGACGGCGTTTCTCAACGGCCATCTTGAGGAAGACATCTATATGGTGCAGCCAAACGGTTTTGTAGCTAAAAACCAAGAGCAAAAAGTTTACAAGCTGTAGAAGTCCATTTATGGATTGAAGCAGGCATCCTGAAGCTGGAACATCCGCTTTGACCAGGCAATCAAGTCATTTGGTTTTTGTCAAAATTCGGATGAGTCATGTGTGTACATGAAAAGTGAAGGTGATAGGGTAGCTTTTCTGGTTTTATATGTCGACGACATCCTACTCCTCGGGAAAGACATAGGAATGTTGCCAACAATGAAAATTTGGCTGGCCATGACTTTTGATATGAAGGACATGGGAGAAGCTAGCTACATCTTAGGGATCAACGTCCATCGAGACTGAAAAAATAGGATGATTGGCTTATCCCAAGCTGCATAGATAGATAAGGTACTAGTATGGTTTGCTATGCAAGACTCCGTTGGAAGTAGGTGGGCCTCGTGGATAGATTTTCAACACTTTTGACCCACTTGACTCAGGGATCAAGTACCCATAAGGCCATAAAGCATATCCAGGATGTAATACCTCACTTTCATCAATCATGTACAGCAATATAACCTATCTAAAAGATAGAATACCAGCAGCACCATGCAACGAAAATAACCTATAACAGATAGAGAAGCAGATTATACCTTTGGAGTCCCGTTGTGCTCTAATAGAGAAGAAGACTTGTTAGTTGAAGAAACTCTTTCTTTATAAGCAACTTAGGATCTCCAGGACCTCTTAGTCTTCCACGCTATAACCTGTATCAGATCTCTTCTCTCAAGAAAGATGGTAGAAACTTCAAGAAAAAACCCTACTAGAAAGTCCAAGCAACTAGAAGAGAACTAGAAGAGAAAGATGAGTTGTGCAACTCTTGCACAAGCGGCTGGGCGTGCTCTCTTTATTATGGACGTCCAAGGGGGTTGAATGTCCTCCTTATATAGCACAAAATAGCCTCCTTTTACTAATTAAAATAGAAGTCCAACACCCATTAAGAATTAGTAACTTTCTCCTTTTATAATTGCTATAGAAGTTTCACTTCCACAATAATTAGTAAGCTTACTATTACCACTATTAGAAGTCCCACTTCAAATAGAATTAGTAACTTTCTAATTCCTTCCTCTTAGAGTTCAAGGTGGATTAGTATCTTTTCAATAACTTTGGCTAGCGTGGGGACCACTAGGGATTCCATAGAAAGCTAGCTCCAACTGGGACACCACGACCCCACATCTCATGTGCAATCCGGGCCCACAGTTAATTGCAAATAACACCATTAGATAAATGCAATTGCACTCCGGTCTTAGGAATAAATTACAATGAAGACCCTAAACTTCCTGATTACCACAAGTAGGCCCCTCTATCAATATCCATGGATCAATTGGATGAAACCTGTCTCTTCCAATCCTAGATCCACATCTTATTATCCTTGAGCCCTAATTAATCACAGTGATCATGAGTACCATCTAATTAACTTTTAATTGAGATGAGTGCACATTTACTAATGACAAATTCATTAATTGGCATAAGGGACTATTTAAGATAGATTCCATCTTGACCATTGGATGTTCCCACAGTCCTACTACCACCTACCCAAGACACCGATGTGTTGACCTGCAATTGGCCTTACTCATTGGTGACTCAAAGCAAATGAATAAATAGAAACTTGAGTTTATCAATGTCTCAGGATTGAGAGCCTATTGCTAGGGAATCATGAGAGCAGACCTTAAACTCGAGACAGTATTCCATAATGTGCTTCTCATGGTCCTTCAATACATTCAATGTACCAGCACCATGATCCAGAATCTTACCTTCTAATGATCAAGACAAACCACACTAACTCATAGTGATCAAAGTGCTGCAACCTTATCAGATGAGATGCTCAGTCTCATCACCGGTTGTGAAGATATTTAAGTATAAGATTTGTGACACAAGTCTCCCGTGTGTATATCTCATCCATACGCATATATCACATCTAATATACTGATGGATTGAGTCCATACAATATAACAGACTCTAAGAAGGGTATTACACCTTTCAGGCATGGAGTGCACCTTTCCAAGGAACAGTGTCCTAAGACACCGAGGAAAAAGAGCAGATGAGGTCGATACCATACGCTTCGGCCGTTGGTAGCCTCATGTATGCTATGCTATGTACTAGACCGGATATCTGTCATGCAGTGGACCTAGTCAGCAGATATCAGTCTAATCCAGGACCTGAACATTGGACTGCTGTAAAGTGTATTCTCAAATACTTGAGAAGGACTAGAGATTGCATGTTAATTTATGGCAGTGATGAGCTGATTCCAGTCAGATATACGAATTCTGACTTCATGTCTAATAAGGATTCCAGGAAATCCACCTCTGGTTATGTGTTTATGCTTGGTGGCGGAGCTATCAGCTAGAGGAGTATTAAACAGGAATGTACCGTTGATTCCACCTCGGAGGCTGAATATGTAGCGGCTTGTGAAGCAGCTAAGAAAGCAGTATGGCTCAAGAGATTCCTTATGGAACTTGGGGTGGTACCTTTGGCACAACAGCCGCTCACAGTTTACTGTGATAGCAACGGGGCAGTCGCTCAGTCCAAGGAGCCCAGAAGCCATAAAAGCCAAAAGCATGTACAGAGGAAATATCACTTGGTCGGAGAGATTGTGCAGAAAGGTGATATTGTTATTACCAAGATGGCCTCTGCAGACAATCTGGCAGATCCCTTTATTAAGCCTTTGACTACCAAAGTCTTTGAGTAGCATGTAGACTGGATGGGCATAAGATACAACCCTGACTGGAATTGAGCCCAAGTGGGAGATTGTTAGATTGTATGGACTCAATCCATCAGCAGAAATAATAAATTGATTAATTTCTTTATTCATCAATAAAATTATGCTTTCCTTTCATGAGATGAATGGTGTTTTATTACTTACTGCACATGACCAATACATATGACATGATGGTTCAAGAGATGAACCGGGTCCCATTAGTATATTAGATGTGATATACGTGTATGGATGAGATCCACATATGGGAGACATGTGTCACAAATCTTATTCTTAAATATCTTCACAACCAGTGATGAGACTGGGCATCTCATCTGATAAAGGTTGCAGCACTTTGATCACTATGAGATAGTGTGATTTGTCTCGATCATCGGAATGTAAGATTCTGGATCATGGTACTGGTACATTGGATATATTGAAGGACCATAAGAAGTACCTTATGGAATACTGTCTCGATTTTAAGGTCTGCTCTCATAATTCCCTAGCAATAGGCTATCAATCCTGAGACATTGATGAACTCGAGTTTCTATCTATTCATTTACTTTGATTTACCAATGAGTGAGGCCAACTGTAGGTCAACACCTCGGGGTCTTGGGTACGTGGTAGTAGGACTGTGGAAACATTGAATGGTCAAGATGGAATCCATCTATATTATCCCCTTGTGCCAATTAATGGATATGTCATTAGTAAATGCGCACCCATCTCGATTAAGAGTTAATTGAATGGTACTGATAATCACTATGATTAATTGGGGCTCAAGGATAATAAGATGTGGATTTAAGATTGGAAGGGACAGGTTTAATCCAATTGATCCATGGATACTGATAGATGGGCCTACTTGTGGTAATTAGAAAGTTTAAGGTCTTCTTTGTAATTTATTTCTAAGACTGGAGTGCAATTGCATTTATATAGTGGTGTTATTTGCAATTAACTATGGGCCCGGATTGCACATGAGATGTGGGATCGCGGTGTCCCAGTTGGAGCCAGCTTTCTATGGAATACCTAGTGGTCCCCACGCTAGCCCAAGTTATAATCCTACTTGAACTCTAAAAATAAAGAATTAAAAAAGTTAATATTTCTATTTGAAGTAGGATTTCTAATAGTGGTAATAGTAAGTTACTAATTGTTGTGGAAGTGAGACTTCTAGAATAATTAGATAGGAGAAAGTTACTAATTCTTAATGGGAGTTGGACTTCTATTTTAATTAGAAATAAGAGGTTTCTTATTACTATAAATAAGGGTGATAAACCTCGTGGACGTCCATGTTGGAAATAGGTGGGCCTCGAGGATAGGATTTCAAAACTTTTGACCCACTTGACTCAGGGATCAAACTCCCATAAGGCCATTAAGCATATCCAGGATGCAATCCCTCAAACTCATCTATCATGTACAGCAATATTACGAGCAGCACCATGCAAAATAATCTACAATAGATAGAGTAGCAGATTATACGTTTTGCTGCCCGGTTGTGCTCTAATGGATAAGGAAACTACTTTAGATCTCCAAGACCTCTTAGTCTTCCACGCTATGACCCGTACCAGATCACTTCTCTAAAGGAGATGGGTGGGATCTCCTAAAGAAAACAACTAGAAGCTCTAAAGGAAACTAGAAGAGAACTAGAAGAAGAAGAGAAGTATGTGCAACTCTTGCACAAAGAGGGCTGGGCGTGAATTCCAAGGTTGTAGACGTCCCAGCCCCTTTGTTACCTTTTTATAGCATTAAGCAACCTCCTTCTCTTGTACTAATTGAAATAGAAGTCTTACTTCCACACAAAATAGTAATCTTACTATTACCACTATTAGAAGTCTCACTTCAAATAGAAATAGTAACTTCCTAATTCCTTCATCTTAGAGTTTTAGTAGGATTAGTATCTTTCCAATAACTTGGCCTAGCGTGGGGACCATTAGGGATTCCATAGAAAGCTGGCTCCAACTGGGACACCGCGACCCTACATCTCATGTGCAATCCGGGCCCACAGTTAATTGCAAATAACACCACTATATAAATGCAATTGCACTCCAGTCTTAGGAATAAATTACAATGAAGACCCTAAACTTCCCGATTACCACAATTAAGCCAATTCTATCAGTATCCATGGATTAACTGGACTAAAACTGTCCCACCAATTTAAATCCACATCTTATTATCCTTGAGCCCCAATTAATCACAGTGATCATCAGTACCATCCAATTAACTCTTAATCGAGATGGGTGCGCACTTACTAATGATAAATCCATTAATTAGCACATGGGGATAATATAGATAGATTCCATCTTGACCATTGGATGTTCCCACATTCCTACTCCCACGTACCTAAGACACCGAGGTGTTGACCTACAGTTGGCCTCACTCATTGGTGACTCAAAGCAAATGAATAGATAGAAACTTGAGTTCATCAATGTCTCAGGATTGAGAGCCTATTTCTAGGGAATTGTGAGAGCAAACCTTAAACTCGAGACAGTATTCCATAAGGTGCTTCTCATGGTCCTTCAATACATCCAATGTACCGACACTGTGATCCAGAATCTTACATTCTGATGATCGAGACAAATCACACTATCTCTTAGTGATCAAAGCGCTGCAACCTTATCAGATGAGATGCCCAGTCTCATCACCGGTTGTGAAGATGTTTAAGTATAAGATTTGTGATAAATGTCTCCCGTGTGTGGATCTCATCCATACACATATATCACATCTAATATACTAATGGGACCCAGTTCATCTCATGAACCATTTATGTCATATGTATTGGTCATGTGTATTAAGTAGTAAAACACCATTCATCTCATGAAAGGAAAGCATGAATTATTGATAAATAAAGAAATTAATCAATTTATTACATCATCTGATAGATTGAGTCCATACAATCTAACAGTCCAGCCATAGAGATCCATGGCCAAGACCTCTAAATTGCAAGAGTTGCATACTCCTTTTCCTCCTTTCTCTCTTCTAGTTCCTTAGAGCTTCTAGTTAGGTTTTCTCTTGAAGTTCCCACCAATCTTCTTGAGAAAAGGGATCTAATAATGGGTCATAGCGTGGAAGACAACAAGGTCTTGGAGATCCTAATTTTCTTCAAGAAGAGTTCTTGTTCTAGCTAATTGTCTTCTTCTCCATTAGAGCACTACCGGTGTCGCAACCCCGGACCGAGACCCGGGCCCCGTGACGATGGTTATTGAGATATGAAAATTAATTTCCATAGGTTCCCGCGGTGAGGATTTCGAGGACACGGATATCTAGCTCACATGATCAAATAGGCGGAAGCGTGTAGCAAATTACATAATAACAATAGATGAATCATCAAGAGCAAAATATCAGAAAAGGAGTTATAACATGACATTCCCATAGCAGTTCAAGTTACAAGGCTTATCAAAGTGTGTTAATTTGTTACATCCCAAAATAAGAGGCCAACAAAGGCCAATACAATATCCAAAAGTATATAAAACCCAAAATGTGAATAAATCCAACTCATGACCCGTCTCGACGTCGAGATGACATTGTCAGGTTGCCACTTGCGAGCTAAGGTAGGCTCAATAGCCTCCTCTGGGCACTCCTCCTCAAAGGTACAATCGCCTGCACCTGGGCACCAAAATACAAGCATCAAACACAACGGTTTGGCAGGTAACCAATATATGCCTGAGCATGAATAAGAATGTTTAGTCGAAAACATGTAAAAACAATTCATTGAACCTAAAATAAATACTTGACTGAGATATATTTCAAAATTAATGACAAACTAGCATGCGTACATAATATATCATGAATCGTAAATCCACAAAGAGCCCATCCTTTCTCTATCATTTATAATGAAAAGAGTAAGCACGCACGGCGAGCACGATATACATAATATAACAAGACACGATTCCCACTAATACGGGATTCCAGCCGCGGAACCGGACACGCACGATGTGTAATAAAATACACGACTAATCTGCAGATAGTACACATGTTTAAGGACCCCTGACCAGTGGATCAGACTGAACGAGCAGTCCAAGCTCTGTGGTGTTCACTTGAGTTCATGAATGCACAAAACACGCGAAACATAATCCAAACACGCCGGAACCAAAAAAAGGGGAAATCACTTATCAAAACAAGACACGGCACGGCTAGCAAAATGCATAATGTATATGCTCACAACTTAAAAAGTGATCCCCATTTGATACTTGAAACAAATCTCGAACGAGCTTAAAACTTGAATTTAAAGCAAGTACACGATATTACTTGTTGTATTAACTTAAAGTTCAAAACACAATAGTTTCATCAAGTATATGCTAAGGCCATTCATTGACTCTTGTGTAATTGGGACTCCATTGCTAGCATAAGAAGATTGGTGTCCCCGAAGTTGAATCGTATCTTAGAGTCCCATTTACACAATGTCAATTTAAAGTCCTTACATAACCTAGTTTTCAATCTTTAAAAAGTATGCAGGGGGAGCAAAAATTCCAAAACTGGGATTTGACAGGTCACTCGAGCGGTCTGGACAGTTCGCTCGAGCGAACCATCAGGTTGCTCGGGCGATCAAGGTTCTGTCTTGAAACTAACCAGACAGTAGACAGTTCGCTCGAGCGAACCAATGGTCGCGGGAGCGGACAACCCTCTGTTTGCGCTTGGACCAGGCAGTGGCCTGGTCGCTCGAGCGAACCCATAGATCGCTTGAGCGAACAGGCTTCTGCCTGTGCTCGGACCAGGTAGTGGCCTGGTCGCTCGAGCGAACCCGAAGGTCGCTCGAGCGAACAGGCTTCTGCCTGTGCTCACTGAGTACAGAAATTGCACTTCTCATAAATGGCTCTTAAACCAATTCTTCCCTCC